>JBBPTP010000314.1:4788-16581 GCA_038094195.1 Pulveroboletus aff. carminiporus | reverse complement strand
CACGTCGAACAATAGCAAAAAAGTATACAGTCATCAATGGACGAGCACACTCTTCCAAGGGTCTCATGCTGACAATTTCAAGGGTTTCACGATACTGGAGGTCGCATGAGTGAGTGAGAATGTCACGTCAACGGATACATACGAGAGTCATTGTATGCAGATATAGCAGAAGGTAGTTGGTGATGTGTTCGGAGCACGGTTGCACCCATGCTAATCTCCAACCCATCTTATACCCTCTCGTGTATCAAACAAACCAACACTTTGCAATTTGCGGCGTGGTCAGCATCACGCTGACGTTCACGCTATTGGTTCATGACGAGTCAGGTGGTGACACTGTTGTTCCGAACTGTCATGTTGAACAAAGATCTTTCGTAATGTTGTCCGGGATACCCAAGAGTCCGACCAAAAAAGTCACCAAAGTTGCCTGTTTCAGTATGCCAGAACAATCAATAAAATCCTCCGGAGGGAGGGGGGAAATAGAACTTGCGCGTAACGGACACTAAACGGATGTTAGTGAAACTTGGAAAGGGAGAGCAGTGGTAGGCATAGATAACTCGATGACCACTTACACGTTCCATACATGAGAAGCTGCTGGTGTTTATCCAGCGTGATTTGTGTGGAGGCGAAATCACTGGGTGACCACCCTCCAAAGAAGCTATTCTCTGACGTGCGAGTTTGTGCCTACAGGGCTTAGGGGGGATCAATGTCGACTTGACGATTGAGGTACTATTAAGGAGGATCAGGCTCCAGTGAGCGTGTTGTCCCTGAATATATGTTTCGTATATCCTTCCGTATACCACAATGTATGGGCTTCCAATAGTGATAACGCGGGCATTGGCAACTCACCTGACTCGGGGTCATGATCCTGGCAGCGCAGTCTGTTCTGTACCCTGTGGCTATGCATGGTTCGAGACTAGCCTCATCTCACCACAAGCTTCTGCGGTCCAAATCAAACTTCAAAGCTGCTTGGGTAGTGAATTGCTGCTGCTTACAAGGATCAATTTGCTTGTATTATTGTCGTATTCATCCTCTGAGAACAATGTATGTTCAGAAAATTCGAAGCGTTGAACCGCTTGTAATGAAACGCACATATAGATGGATACTGGTCTCCGCTTGAGGTTCTATTACGGACACTTATCGAAGTTGCTGCTGAATGGCACCTGGTCCAAAACCCGAGTATTCGCTTCTAATTATCACCTTGCGCCCTGACACGAACAGAGCAGAATTGTATTTGGAGGTGAGCGCTAGCAACGGCATTGATGGGAATCAAACAGTTACACATAACCAAAACTTCCAATACACACGTTGTCCTTGAACAGGTTTTAGCATGGCCGCCAATGACGATGTGCTTGGCGGTTGTCGTGCGTCCGATTTAGACCCACCACCATCACCAGCAAGAGGCATGCATGGTCAGTCCGATCAGTCACTTTCGACCCGACCTTCAATAACGGGATTTGTCTGTCGCTACTTATTACTAGTCTCCAATTGTCGATAGACAGCGCGTACCATCGTTGTTCTACACATTCCCTTAGGAGAATGAATGTGGACACAGGCCGCAGCAAGGAAGTGTCGGTCTTTGGAAACTAGCCTGGAATGTATACGTCTTTGGTACCAGTAGCGCTGAGCACCTGCAGGAATCTTGTAAGCATGCTGGCTTACCTAGATCCCGTAACTAGCACATATACCGTCCGTGACACTGAACGATAACCATTCAGTATTCTGCCTTTTAGTGTAGCGGCTATGCACGGTGGTCAGGTCACTTATAGACCTGCACCATGTCGTTCTACTTGCTGTGGCCTAACTACTGCTATGTCTAGTATTTTATCGACGACGATCTTCACTTACAATTATGGGCAGCTCTAGTATCAGACCGATAAATGACACTCTTGCCACATTCGCTATGGGCAAAGTTCGGCTACAATCACAGGAACTTGGTACACGGCTTCCACTCGGTGAGGTAACTCAACGACAGTAATATCGTACACGTATCACTACGCTCAGCATGGAGGTCTTGAATTACACATCTTGCTCTTCGAGAATTGCATGGGCACTCTGAGCCCACTTGCACTGGCCTCCGCACTTCTCCCAAAACTGTGGGTATCATCAGAATAAACATTCAATAATAACATACGAAGACGTACAGGAAAGTTGGGGACCACCGTTGCCTGAGGTGGGACGCCATTAGAGTATATTTCTTATAATCGCGGGGACATACAGGAGACATCAATGGGCGAGCATGTTTCTCCAAGAGTTGCTCTTTGACGATTTCGGAGTCAGCCTGGTGCCAGATCACGTCAAGCACTGAAGACTGAAAGTCTCGTGAGCGAGCGAGCCTGTCAAGTCAACAAATACATACAAGAGTCATTGAGTGTGGATATTGAGAAAGGTAGACAGTGGTTGTATTCAGAGGGCTGATGGGTGCATGTATGTTTTCGGTCCACTTTATATCTCTTCACGAATTAAACAAACCAATACATGACAGCCTTGGGTACCATCGGCATCGTGGTAACCCTCGACCACTTAGATCACGTCATACAATCTTGTTCTGCTCCGAACTGTCATGCTAAATAATGTTTTTTTTGCGGTGCGCAAGGACTTGACAAAAGAAGTGTCAAATGTTCACTGTTTCGATGAACTAAAAAGGTGATGAAATCTTCTAGGAGAACGGCGGAAACGAAACTTACAATCCAAGGTCCAATTGAAGCAGTGCTGGTGAACCTTGAGAATTGGGTTCACAATTGCCATGAACGCAATGACCAATGACACGTACCAAATTCGACAAGAGGCAGTATCGGTGTGCTTACGCAGTATATGAAGGACGTTCAGCTACACTTAGGAGCGGTTGACGGCCAAAAACTCCACATGTACATGGTAGTGTGATTATCAGGTGATCATCCTCCAAGGAAGTACGATGCCTTACTCGCTTGAAGCCGTCAATGTGGACTTTGGGGGGATCAGCGCTGGTTTCGTTACTGAGGTAATATCATGAGTATTCCCGGGTGTTTCTGCGGGGCTCAACTCCACACATACATGTTCCCGAATTCGCTTCCCGTTATCGCTGGTGCCACGCTTGGTCGCGAATAGAAGAGGATCTTTGCCAAGGGCAGTGGTAGTAAGGGGGCCAAACGGCCGACCAAACTCCCAGCGGGTATGCTGCACCCGAAAACCCGCAAAAGTCCATTTCTTCAAAAATCCTTGTTTATTGTCCAGCGGAGAAGTTAAAGCTCGTAGTGGAAATAATGCGTTGTCTGCCGCTCACCTTATGACCAGTCCATTTTTTCCAACGGAAAGTCATCCAACAACGCTACGTGCTCACAGCTCACCTGACTTGGAGCCGCAAGGTCGGCAACACGGGGCCAGCTCTTAGTATATTTGCCGTTGGTCGTGAAAATAATTTGAGTAGCGAAACGTTACCTACTTCAAGGTTAATCGTCCCATCGTTCGTACTATTGCACAGCATTCAGAATATTGAAAACATCCACACGGAGGAACACCAGCTCGGAAACTGGCATCTTGCTGACTAAGCCTATGGGCATCTCCCATCCACGGCGACCTCTAAATCTAGTGCTTCCAGCTAGTGTCCCAAGCTAAGTGTAACCTTGTTCGTTACTAAATATGCATTTAGTACTACCAGCCAATCTCGCGCAACACGCTCTCCGAATCCCGCAACTTGAACTCTTTCCTCATTGACACCTCTTCCACCTGCAACGACCCCAATTGTCGATGGACACCACGCACCGTCTCCGCTCTCGTCGCTGTCGCCTCAGAATTCCGCGAGTCTATGCTTAGCCGCTGTTCCGAGCGTTCCCGTTCTCTTCCCCATTGCCTTTCGCGTTCGCGCTCCCTCTCGCGCAATCGGTACCGCGCATGCTCGCTCGCGTCCGATAGGCGTAATTTCAGGCCCAACGAGGTTCCCGCAGGTGTCTGTCCCAAGGATGCGCTCCCTAGTTGCGCTCCCCCAGTTCCGGCGTCGGGATCAGCAAATGGAGATGTGGACGGCTCGACCTCGGCCACAGCGCAGAGCAGGTGCGGGACCGTACAGACCGTGTCCGTGTCCGAGGTCGTCACGGTAGAAAACGTGTCTCTGACCCTCCCCCATGCGTCGTCCGTCGGGGTGGGATAGAAGCTAATCCTGGAACGAGTGCCGACGAGACGGGTAGAGGCGGTGGGTTGGGTGTATAGGGAGGTGGTAGTCGCACTCGAGGGACGGTAGGAGTGAGCGTACGAACGTGCAGCGCGGATGAGGTGGGCAGTTGTGGGCCGTACGGTCGACAGGACGATACGGGAGTCCCTGAAGGTGGAAGAGAGCAAGCGGGAGAGTCGTGCTGAGTTTGGAGAGGGGGAGCTGAGTGGCTCTGTGGACGGTGCGGGGGAGAGCGAGGAAGAGGAAGATGTGAGGGAATGTGAGGGAGAGAATGGGGGGATATACACTGGAGAGGGGACGCGCACAGGTGGGACAGGAATTACCGGCTCCCCGTTGGCAAACTCAAGACGGGACCCAAATTCGGTATCGGTGGGGGTGCACACTGGGGTTGTGACAGGGACGAGCCTGCGCTGTGGAAGGGCATACTGACGCAGTTCGAGGTCCTGCGAGAGAGGCGACACGGGGGATCCGAGCACAGGGAGTGCAGGCGAGACCCACGATTCGTCCGAGAGGCGCTTCTTGGATGCGGTAGACCTGTGTCGTAATCGGAACGCGATAAATCCAGGTTTCGGAGGGTCCTTAAAGGGATCGGACGCGAGGTGGCGACGGCGCACTGCGTAGCGCGCGGTGAACACGCAGGCGACAAGGGCGATCACGACGCAAATGACGGTGCCGAGAACAATCGGCGTTTGGGACCGGTGGGACCCAGGTATGGTCGCATGGGGATACTGGGAGAGGGACGGGCGTGGGGTGGGCGGGTGTTGGTATGGAGCGAGGATGCCCGCGTAGGATGACCCTGGTTGGACGGTGGTGGTGGTTGACACGGCGGCGATGGGCTCGATGGACTCTGATTCAGACCCACACCCATCGTCGTCATCGTCGTCGGTCAGAGGGACGGCGAGCGAGCCAGTGACAAGCCAAAGGAGGGTGATAAACGAGCGTAATCGAGGCATTGATTCCTCCTCCCCTGTCCCCGCCCTTATGAATGGGCCAGAGGCTGACCTCGAGCGCGTCGTGTACACGTGACTGATCACGTGCGTGGTGGGGTGTTCAAAACGCGCGGCGAGTTTGTTGGACTTGTCCGATGAACCATCCAAAGACGCCGTCGCGTTTTCGCTCTCGCAGCGATGCCAAAACGCCACTCACGCCGTCCATCGTCTCCCAGTTCAACGCGGTTTCTCTGGGATCGCCCCAGAAACGCGCCCACCCCGCCGACGTCTCGAATCCGTTCCTAGTACGCTCCCGCCCCGCATCCCCCGTAAAACGCACCACTTCTGCCGCTGCACCTGCACAGACGTCCTCTAATGCGGGCGTGATCAGAAAGGGCGGCGTGGAATCTCGTCTTGACGTCGTCTCGTACGACTACCATCCACCTCGACCAGAACTAAAACGCTCCCGATCCACACCATCCACCCGCGAGCGCACCATCTCACACTCTTCTGCTCACCCCGATCGCTTCATCACCGCACGCGAAGACGCGGCCCTCCCCTCTTCTCTTTCCTCTGGCGCAACCGCTGCAGCGGCCAACGCCAGCAACTCGTCCCCTGGTCACACTGCCCGACTTGCCAACGCCACTGGCGTCCCTCTCAATAAACGAGTCCTCGCCTACCACGAACCACCCCCTGCCTCGTCTTCCTCCACCTTCCTCTCCGCCCAGCGCAATCTCGCACGCCCACTTTATGCCCGCGATGCTCTCCCCTCGTCCAACGGTACTGCATCCGCCAAGTCTCGACGAGTTCCCACCACTCCCGAACGCGTTCTCGACGCACCAGGCATGGTCGATGACTTTTACCTCAATCTTGTCTCGTGGAGTGCGCTCAACGTCGTTGGCGTCGCACTCGGCGAAAGCACCTATCTCTGGGCGGCCGACACAGGCATCGTTTCCCATCTCGGTGACGCACCCGACGAAACGTACGTCGCTAGTGTCGATTTCAGTGGCGACGGTGCCTACATTGGCATCGGCCTCGGCACGGGCTCGATCGAGCTCTGGGATGTTGCCTCGTCTCAGAAGCTACGCACGATGGCGCCGAGCTCAGATGCGACCAGTGCAGGCCAGGTTGCGAGCCTCAGTTGGTTTAACCATATCTTGACCTCGGGCCATTCTAATGGCTCCATCGTTCATCACGATGTCCGCGTCCCGCGTCACGTTGTCGCGACGCTCCAGGGACACACCGGAGAGGTATGTGGACTGCGCTGGAGTCCCGCTGGTGAGGTACTCGCCAGTGGTGGTAACGACAATGTCGTCAACCTCTGGGACGGTCGCGGCGGGGACGTCGGCTCTAGCACTCGCGGTGCGCCAAAGTGGACGAAACGTAACCACACGGCGGCAGTCAAGGCCCTTGCATTCTCACCATGGTCGCCACTCCTCGCGAGCGGAGGTGGGACGTCGGATACGTGCATACATATATGGAACATAAACACGGGAGCGAGGTTGCACACGTACCACACCGGAGCGCAGGTGACGGGCGTGCATTGGAGCACAGATCGAAAGGAGTTGGTGAGTACGCATGGGTTCCCCGGGAACGGGGTCGTCGGGTGGGGGTATCCCCCTTCCCCTTCTTCGTCTGGCTCTGGGGCGGGCTCTGGGACAAGCACGAGCACCGATACTGCTGGATCGCGCAGGACGACACCCACGCCGACACCATCTCCCAAACTATTTGAGATTCGCGATGCCCATGACTCGCGCGTTCTCTTTTCTGCGCTCTCGCCGAATGGAGAAGTCCTCGTTACTGGCGCAGGTGACGAGAACCTCAAGTTTTGGCGGATTTGGGATTCGAGGGATGTCAAGACAAAAAAGAAGGCGGCTGGGAAGAAGGAGGAAGGGGGTGCGAGGGGCATTTTGGGGATTCGGTGAAACTCTTTCGGTGCCGTTCGCTAGGTTTAATCGCTGTGTATACTCTCGTCCTCGCCTAGCTAGCTAGGGGGGGGTCATGTTCCTGTTGGTTATGATCGAACGTGCTATGCCTGCGGAATGTCCCAAACGGATACTTTGCAAACTTGTGAAACTGGGCTTGCTACGTTCCTGGGCATGAAATAGGGCAGACGACTGTTGCAGGCTCGCCATTAACAGTCACCAAGCGATGACTCTACACGACACAGATTCGAGAACACGCCGGTCTGCGAAAAATGTCCCCTGGCCTCTGCAATGTCAAGGAGCGTCTAAAGATCTGACTCTCCATGTTCTGTAACGTCATTAGTAGACCGCGATGGGAATGAATTCGAGACTCAAGTATTCCGGGTTGAGAATGGTGTTCCAGACACTCCTAGCTGGGAAGGCAATGATCAAATGACGGAGCAACATAGCGATACATCTACAGTCTATCTTGTAATCGGTTTGCATTGTCGTTCTGTAACGTCACGCGAATAAGAAACAAGAAACTTCACAGATATCTGCACTGTGACGGGCCGAGTCTACACGGTCTGAACGATCGGATTGCTACCCTTCTCTTGGGCCGTCCGAAGGCTGGAAAGAACGACCGCACGGTCAGTAAATCAGCAATGTCTTGCCTGTCGGAACGTACCTATAGTCATCTCCATTCTGTGTGATATACCTCACCCAGGGCAATGCTTGATACCCGCTCTTCTCGACAATCTTCAGGTAACGTACTTGTATTCCAGACACAGTAAAATATGGGATCTCAAACTTGACCGTTAGCGGCGGTCGTGTAGGTGGCTCAATGTCTGCACGCCAAGATGGGGATTCATCAATCTGAGGTTGAGACGGGAGTAGATGGAAACAATTACCACTCTTGACACTCGGAAGGCCAAAGTGAGCTCTCATGAGGTACTCACGACCGCCTCCAAGTTGCTTGATCTTCCACACGAACGCAGACTTGTCCGGGGCGTATTGCACACTCCCAGTCGACGCCTAGAAAATAGGTCACCAACGGCCCGGTCCCCACACTGATCCATAGCTCGAACAAGCCGGGCTTCAAATGAACCCACACTCACCCTAAATTTGGGTGTATCCGCGTCATCAGGAACAGGCACCCAAACTTCCACATTGTTCGCAGTACTCCGTCTTTTGAACTGTGCTTTGCATTTCACGATATACTCCACTCTAGACCCCCTGTGGCTTTCCACGGCGGCTTCGACCCAGATGAGCGGCTTCACCGGTGTAGAGAGGCGATAGGACATCAGCTCAAATTCGCCGTCCGGTGGTATGAAGGATATCGTGCGGTCATTCTCGAAGCGGGAAAGACGGACGCATTGGTGAAATTTGACATCTTCCATTTCGATGGCTTTACCCCGAGATGCTGAGATCGAGGAAGTGATGATGGTGAGACAAATGGACCGGGAAGGAATGCCTGGATGACATACTGCGCCCCGTATTCTCAAACATGACTTTATCGTTGAGACCCAGTCTTAGTTCTGGCATACCGGATAGGTAGCATTTCATTTTAATTGCGCCTAGAATTTCGGATCGCACAACATTTCCGTTGGAGTTTACCTGTGATCAAAAAATTGATACAGCGTGACAAGACGTACAGGTTTCCATAGTAAGCACAGGGCAATAACATCGCAAGAGCAACTACATCAGTAGATGTATCATACACAAGGAATGATGCATACGTACAAGAAGATTGACGCTCTCGATGACGTCGAGGAATACCTCGTTCTTGCGATATCGGATGCCCTCCGTGCGCCATGAAACAGCATTTGTTACTGCCATTGGCGGTCGAACCTGAATCTCGAGTTTGTGGGATTCTTGCGTGATATATCTGTCATTGACGCAACGATCATTAGTGTCAAGCTTGGGCATAGCACAGTGCATGCGCACTCTTGCAAGATCTTGCTCTCCGTCGTTTGGGGGTATCCGAAATCCATCATCTCGTCCATGAGTTCATAGATGATCACGAAATTGTCCCGTATCGACTCCTCTTCGAGTTCCTTGAAGTACTCCACCAAGACCTGTGTTAGCCTGTGTAAGAATATGATAATTTCGGCTGCATTGGAGTTTCGTTTCGAGAGTGCGAGGACTTTTGAACGGATAAACACAGATGTATCAGTGGAACGCGGAAACATCAACAATGACAAAAACAGTGCTCACGATACAAGTTCGAGTGTCGAATGTGCAAGTAGTTGACGCCTTGGCTTGAGAAACAAGGCGTCACCTGTTGGCCATCTTCCTCGATTTCGAGGACAAGGGGGAGGAAACGTTCTATGTACGATGACGGCACATCATCCTTGTAGGAGCGTTGTATGAGCGGCTTTCCTTTGAGGTCGAGGATGGCGATGAGAGATGCCATAGCGCGTCGACTCGATGCTCGTCGCAGCCAAAGTAATGATTTCCCTTCTCGGATATGTCACGAGAACACTGCTAACGTCTAATTGTTTACACTCAAAGGACTGCTCGCTCTGTCCCACCCTAGGATATGTTACGCCGGCCGAGTGCGGGACCAACCGCCAAGAGGTCAAACTTTGAGCAGCACGTAGTCTCGATCTATGGTTCCTTTGGTATCTACTACGCTAGATACGGCGTGCACGAGAGCTCTAAACTAAGCGCCGAGAATCCCCCTCGAAAGATCGTCCCTTCACTACGCTAGTATTCACCAGTAACGTACAGAAGCCTGGACCCACAACATCACGTACGAAAAGTCCATGAACCACGCCGATGCGTGCTTTGTACAGCAGGCCCAGCCGCCTTGATCCCCCAACTCCCACTTTACCTCGACCGTGAAACGAGGTGGGACGCTGCAGAACAAATACGTCCTTCAGAGCTGTCTTCTTCCATGTCAACGTCTTCCGAAGTCTCATCACAGTTCTACATACCATCTGCGGAGGTCTTACGAGAGGCCCTACAGCCTCAGCCATCCGGGGAGCAACATACCACCAATGCTGATCGTCCACCGGTCGACACTGAGGAGAATCGGTCCATTCGGGCACGAACTCCTCCGGAGTTCTCTTTTCCTTCAAATCTTGATGGTTTCAATCGGCCGTTTTAAAATGACGAAAACGGTGTTGACCTCCGTAAGTACAACGTCGAAGATAATCAAATATCGACGCGAGATGCTCACATGATATCGATCAGTTTTCAGTCGAGAGAAACAAGGTGATTGACGATCTCCGCTCTTTTCAACACTATCAACTCACTTATAACAGTCGTGATACCATTGCTGCACAACTAGAGTATCGCCGCCTGCGCATCCGTGAACTTCAGATGATGCATACAATCGCTCAGGCCGAAGCCGCGGAGACAGAGGCCCGCTTGAGGGAGATAAACCTTCGGGTGGATCGGATGCGACACGCTCTGCGTGGTGCTAGTATGGGCGACACACTGACGAAAGAGAATGTCAACAAGCTCGCGTCATCTAGCCTCCCTCAGGCTAAGGTTGGATTTTCAGATCTCGAGTTCGGTGGAGATTCAGATAGTAGCTATAGCGGCTCTCCCACAGTCAGTGTGCTCTACCGGTGACACATAACGTTCTCTACTCTCTGCTGTTTGTCCTTCTCCATCACGTATTTCTGATTTTTTCTTGAAACCTGAGATGGCCTTGGTCTCGTCAGTTTAGACCATCAACGAGGTCAGTCGTCATAAGCTGTAGCCCTGCTGCTTTGCAATGAACGGACAATGACTATAAAGTGCGTATGATGAACATTTTCATCTAATCAGAAAATACCTAACACATGTCAGGGTAAATGTACTCCTGGTATACATGGATGACATATAAACACACACCTCTAAGCTAGATCGCATTAGTTCTGACTTGCATTGCCTCTCTCTATCCCCTCCACGCTCGCTGACCGTCTTCGCATATTCTCTTCCCTCACTTCGTTCTCCAATCTCTCCAATCTCTCCCGCTCTTCCTCTCTCCCATCTTCCATCCTCCACGTCTCACTATCCTTTAGTGTCCTTGCCATCCTCATCTTCACCATTGCGGTATACCCCGCCTCGCTTGGGCTCCTCACGATCTTGTCCGCCCTCCGTTCCTCAGATGTCATCTTGGCGAGTACGTACGCAGGTGGACCCTGACGCATACGTGCAAGTGTGGATGGAAACACTTCCCCGGCCCGCTCGCGTGCGTACTGACGCGTCTTGTTCCGAATCTTCTGTCGACGCGCACGAAGACCCCCAAGGAGGAGCGATGGGGGATAACGCGAATACAATCGATCATGGTCCCTCTTGTTAGCTTTTTGTATAATCCGCAGCTTGTCTTGCAGGGGTTTCACTGTATCGTTTCATGTAAGCATGTACCACACCAATTTTGGAACACGTACGCCATGCATTCAGGTCGTCGCTAAACGCGGCGTCGAAACGCGCCCCCAAACGACGCAATTGTCTTTCGAACGCGCTCTCCATCTGGAGATCCTTGATCCACTCCGTCAGTTCTGTAAATTGCGCGTATCGACGTTCTCTGCAGCGACGCCGCTTGTTGATCATGCACGCGATGCCGACGGGCTGGGGGACCAGCCGCGGGAGAAGCTTGTTATACAACGTTGGGCGCATGAAGGATCCTTTGAAGATGGTGCGGGTGCGCAGGTGGGCTTGTTCTTCCTGCTCGTAGCGTAGGGTCGGTCAGTGTTAGTACGACAAACGAGAAAATGTAATGGGCGGACACACCAAGGCTTCCCTGACCAGCCGACCAAACACTCTCCGCTGGCGCTTGTTGGCAATCATGCGGTCATATCTCTCGAGGACTGCCTGAAGG
>JBBPTP010000312.1:10365-22808 GCA_038094195.1 Pulveroboletus aff. carminiporus | reverse complement strand
CCCCACTTGGATTCGTGCATGCCTCGTGTCACGGTAGAATGATATCCGGCTTAATCTCGCTCCCGATACTCTGGATATGGATTTGATCTCTAGATATTAATGCATGTACAACAACCTGACCTGGAGGGGACAAAATCGCGAACTCTCGACCGATCTTATCGATGATTCTAGAATAGTCTCACTTCATCACTCTGAGTTTGACACGAAACTTGAAACGGACACTTAGAAGAAAGCAGGGCCCAGCCCCATCGCTGACGGAGGTAGCCAGTGAATCAGAAAAGTCAATAATAAAGACGTCTGTATCAAAGTGTCAATGACTGTCGGCCATTCACTGGGAAGGTCAGACAGTAACTGCTGAAACGAGGCGAGTGGCATCGGAAGATCGTGGTCACGTGGGGCACTCCCGATTTTCCAGCTCGATGGCAATTTGAACCGCATTTTCAGCTACACGCTAGCTTGGTTTGCTCGGTGTTTAGGATCTTGCCCAGAACAACCCTGGTCATCGGTACAGACGAGATTCAAAACTCGGTCAGTCCTCAGCTTATGAAGGTGTCTACCAGTCGCACTCTACGCATTCATATTCAACTGGCAACAACACCTCCGAATCTCATGTCTCTCTCGGAAAGCAAGGGAGGTCACAGGTAACATTGGGTGCATGTTGCTCACACTCTTTGCATAGTCATCTTCCCACCTGAATCAAAACATGTCTGGTTTCCTCTCTACAGGCGGCGATATGGAGATACGGCATACACGGTAACTTTGTATCACTACATTGACTTTGTTCACAATCCCCTATTTATCGATTTGCTCAAACCTGAACAATTGAGTGTACAAGAACTTCGGCTGACCACCTGTAATTTCCTTTATTTGACTGATTTCAATCTGCAACACAAATCAGTGACCAGCCGAATCAGGAGAAGGAGCCAACGACCTCGGGATTGGTTGAACGCTCGGGAGATACTGTCCACCCATAACCCGGTGCCTCAGCCAGCTCGATACTAACAGAAATCGTTTATCAGCACACGGAATAACCGCAGACTTATCCTAGTACCACTCACAGGTATGCATCCTGAGGTTCTATATGAATGAGGCGCCACCACCGATTAACCGGAGGTTGAACAGAAACGATGACCTTGTTGTCATTAATCCCAGTGGAGGGATATCCACCTAGTCCGGTGAATCGATAATAATCGCCACAGGGGGCTTTCTCGACTTCCCACTACAGTAGACAAAGTAAGCACTGCGCTCTATTTGGAAACAAGAAACTACAATACCGTGTTGACAGGCTCTCCGAGGCGGACGACGTAGTAGGTTGGCACTGAGTGTTCGAGCTCCTTGAAACCAGTCGCACGATTGCCCTCGAGAGAGACAATTTGGTAATGACCGGGATTGACGTTCGACGACATTGCGACCTTGGCTGTAGTAGGATGTGGGATCAAGTCTACTGTCCAAGTCGCCCATTTTATACCCATTGGAGGGTTACGTGGACAGATGATATGTCGTCTGCTCCATCTCAGACCGGCGGGGATCTGGGCTACTCCATTCCGAAGGCTGCTTTTGTGCTTTTCCTCTTCAGTATGTGCTATCATGTGGCGTTGGGAATTTACTCAAGTTGTTTCACCATATCGCTAGTCGGGTCCAAGAATGTTACTGCAGGGTAGTCACGTTAGCCGTATCTTCCATTCACCGGTCACCACATGCTGTGGTAGGCTCCGAATCTCGGTCAAGCAGAGGTATGTAAGTAGTTCAATTATCAGGGCGCAGTTGTTAGCTATAAAGAAACTCAGTTTTTACGACATGGCGAATTCTTTTAGGGTGCTGGACCAAGAGGCTCCGCATCCTACAACTCAGGCCACATTGCACACGCATGACAGTATAATGCGCAAACCAAGATTGAGCTTTAACTTAGAGCTTAATATTGTTGGGTCTTTTGTAGAAGTTGGGCCAAGTCCAAGTTTAGTGTTATAGAATATCGAGATTCAGCCGCATCACCCTGTGCCTTATGCATTGTGGTCGGGCCCCATTTACCCTGTGGCTTATTCGGTTGTGTAATCGGCTCGAGCCTCAGTGCTATCAGTCACCCCGCATTGCCGAGAGGCTGAAGGCATGTGGTCTGCGCCTGCCAGCCCATCTGTGACACCACTTCGTGTGAACCTACATCAGATGCCGCTCCTCATTTGCATGTTAGATCCATAGATCCCTAGGGTGGTAGAATGATCTATTTCGAGAACAAAACAATTTAAGCGACGCCGTAGAAGTCCGAGACCGAAACTCATTGGAGCAGAAGACATGTCCAGCGTTGGGTAAAGCCGTGCATGTCCGCCTTCAGTTGTTCCCGGTCACCGTTGTCCGACTTATCTCCACTTGTATAGCATGATGCATTCCTCGTCGCGATCATGATTGGTTGGGCCTCGTTCCCAACACTGTACACGAATTCGCTAACCACCAAGCGGGGCAATGGAGACATTAGAGGGGATGCAAACGAGGAATAAAAGACTAGCCTAGTGAAGAAGGAACTGTCGACCTTGAAACTTTCATTTGATGCTTCTAAAATACTTCAATCACCACCGTGTGGTTCGTCAGAAGTCTGGTAATCTAACGTCATGTTCAACTGTGACTTATGCATATCAAGATATCTGCCAGCCAACGCCGCTCTTATTCCATGTCCTGCGTTGTTTTTTATGGGCCTCTGGATCTCTCTCGGTTTTAAAGTTCGTTTATATACAAGGTAGTTGGACGTTGACATATCATGTGACCTCTTCTACCGTGTGTAACGCCATCACCGATGTGCACTCGGCGTTGGTCACAGAGGGACTGTCCCTCCTCTCACCACCCCACCAGGTATGACACGATAGCCCCTGCCTTATTCTTGTATCGTCCTTTTAACTCACACCGCCTCCAAATCATCAGGGGGGGTCTCACTTTTGTCTTCCGGTCATTTGTTTAGCTAGGGTTCTGTTCGCGTTCTCGCAGTAGCCCGGGCCCAACCTTACTTTGTC
Source organism: Pulveroboletus aff. carminiporus (assembly GCA_038094195.1). Classification (NCBI taxonomy): domain Eukaryota; kingdom Fungi; phylum Basidiomycota; class Agaricomycetes; order Boletales; family Boletaceae; genus Pulveroboletus; species Pulveroboletus aff. carminiporus. The sequence continues at coordinate 19,809 of JBBPTP010000312.1, read as the reverse complement.
CGGGCCTTACCTGGTCGTGTTCGAATCGTACCACAGTGTCATAGGCGTACTGTCCGCCCGCACGACTCACACTTGGCTGGCGCATCCTCTCGCGTACATCTTTCTCGACTGTTCCAATTGGGCGAGGACAACAGGAATGGGCATCTTCAAAGGCATGTCGCACATATTTCTACACCGTCCATTTGGATATACGACATCAGAACCTTAATTCTCACAGTATCGAAGCGGGGAATACATGACAACTTGGTACTATACTACCAATTTCACACCCAACCCTTGCAATCAATCGTCGACTACTTCAAACTTGAACAATTGACCAGGCGGGTATTGGGGGGGATGGGAGTGCAAGACTTGGATCTGTTGGATCTTGACCTACGACACGAATCAGATGCTGCCAAATCACAAGAGATGAACCAATAACCTCGGGGTGGATTGAAAGGCCTTGAGGGATTCCCCACCCGTAGCCTGGTTCGTCGGCTAGTTCGATACTGAACAGATAGTTGGTCGATACGACTTTGGAAGATGACATAATGTCACTCACAGGTACGCATCTTGAGCGTGCGCGTGGATGATACGCCACTCTCGATCATCTTCAGTATGGGTGGAAGCAATGACCTCGCCATCTTTAACTCCGGTGTAAGGAAATCCACCTAGGCTGAGCCGATAAATGCCATCAATTCTCCTCACTTCCCACTATAGCCAACGAGGTGAGCCTTGCATTCTGTACAGAAGTGAGAAACCGAAATACTTTGTGTACAGGCAGCCCGAGGCGAACGTGATGAACAGGTGCATGCGTATGGTGGATGCTAGTAGGGCTATTACCCTCGATAAGAGGGAGAATCTTGTATTTATTTGAATCGATTTCGGGCATCAAGAGTTTGTGTGCAGGAGGATGTTGGGGTGAGTTTTACGCTGCGATTCGTTTCTTTTATATCCATCGATGAGCGACATTAATAGGGGGTGCGCTATGCGCCATCTCAAAACGGGTTGACATCCTGTCCAAGTCTTTACGCTGCGGAGGATGGGCGCTGTACGCTTGGCATCGGTCTGTCAGGTCCCCGCAGCCATACAATTAATGAGGCTCTACGCTCTGCAGCTCGTCATATCGTGCATAGATGATGGTATCGTGCTCAAATCAAGATGTAGCTTGGCAGCTATACTGGTGCAACCTCCCTGAGTGATGACTTAGCCAAGTTGCGCGTGTTGTACAATATTACTACAAGACTTGAGTATCAAAACATGTCTCCTATTCTTTGACTTGATAGTTAAGGTCATCATTTGTGGTTTCTTAAAGGGACCGTCCCCAGCGGCGCTGGCCCCTAAGTTGCCTAATAATCATGAAACCTGTGGGAACTCCTGAAAGCTTTAGAGGCTGTCCAACTTATGTGTCTCCGCCTAGTTTGACGTCGTCCCTCACTGCGGAGTAGAATAGCCCCTGTTCCTGCCATTCCAGATATGAATTTACTAACTAGTAGCGGAGATATCACTTGGAAGTAAACCGGAAACACAAGACCAAAGAAGCAACGCCCAGACTCCGAACTTCATTTCAATGTTCTCGCCTCAATGCAATGCTTGTTCGGTGGTGTTCAAATGTTTCAGTGCCTAGAAAGTTCCGTTCCGATGAACCAAAATACGCGTATGCTGCGCTGATACCAATTCTAGCAAAGCTTTTCCCGTCGTAACGATGGTATATGAATAGAGCTTTTGACTGGAAACGGAGGAACTGCCTCGGTTTTGACGAGAATGTTGAGAGCAATGAACCAGTGGCGTCAGGTCCAACTGCTGACGGGAATCACGGGATGCAGTAGCAAGGCCATATACTTAAAGACGCTGTATCAAACCATAAAGGACTAGGTTGGAAGTTCATCGGGGGGGATGGGGAGACGTGATGATGCATATAGGTAGTCCTACCTGCACTCCTAAATGAACACTAAGGGTATGGTACGGCACATGCCCGGACGGTGAGAGAGGGAAATGGAACTCACTGGGCTGCGAACTAGAGTCCCATGACCTCACATAAAGCCCAGTACTAGGAATACCTCCGCCAAATAATACCGAGCCAAGGAAGGAACAGCACTGAAGAATACACACGCCTTTTCTCGACGACAGCACCAACGGCCCTTGTGCTCAGTCATTACCCTTCCTGGAAGAGATGACTGCGTGTCCCATGTGCCTCAGTCAGGCGATACAAGCATTCCTAGAGTTGATGGGCGCGACCCAGGTTCCAAGGGACAGAATTGACAGAAATGGGATTAGGATATAGGTGAACAGCCGGGAGCAAGCGAGGGTATACAACTTGAATGGTGACTTGTCCCCAGGGAAGAGGTCCAGAGAGGTATACTATCGTACTCTCTTGATTTACGGATATAAGTAAATGTAGTGGTCGTGAGATGAAGACCAGCGGACTCCTTCGGAACGATAGCGCCGAACTTGTCGATGAACAGGAACTGGTTTCTGGAGGAAAGCTCGATCAAAGATATCTAACCTGAGAAACAACTTGATTTTTCACTCATTCGAGGTGGTCAATGTAGTGAAGAGAAGAGATATCAAGGATTCGGGCCAGCCTTCGCATGATGGGTCTTTGCCTTGCGACATAGTTGCTCTCTTCGAGTGATCGTTGTAAGTCTTTACAGTCTTTGGATCCTGTATATATGCTAGAAACGTGCGCCAATCAAAGTAGAGTTACTGTGCAAAATGGATATGCTTACAGTTGTCAATCAGTTCAGTTGTCATCAAAGAGATTCATATGTGCATGATGTGTAAACGCTAACGACCAGATGGTGGGAAAGTGAGTCGCGCAACTGCCGCGATGACCGAACGACACGCGTTTCTTGCCCTCATCTCTTGTTCCTGCCCGACCTCTTGCGACTAAACGTATGCTACGTCCGCCAATATTGTTCTTGGTCATGAGCGCATGGGCCCCCGGAATCCGAACGACGTATTCTTCAGTGCTTAGAAACATGGAACTTTCAGGCTATGGCCCATGTGCAGACCCGGCGAACCCCTCAGCGACTCCATTCGCTACATCCTTGTACCGCATCTGGTGTTTTTCCGTGCATCTATCATCCCTTCACTTAGTCTGGTATTCTCTAGGTGTGTAGCATCACCAGCATGGGCCTTTCAACTCCCTCCCGGCACTTAGTCCTATCTCTCAGTCAACTTGAATTCATTGTCGGTTTTTGAGCATCTTCGAATGTTGGTGTCCACTCCCATGCACTCCACAAATTCCTCTGTATAGGTAACACGACTCGGTGGTCTTTAGGTGTATCCTTATTCTCCGGTCATTATTCTGGGACGCCGTACGTCTCAGCTTGGGGCTATCAGCTTCCCCCATAGCCTTCAGGTTGGCTCATCAGCAGTTTGACGCGTTTCTTCATGCTGGAATTTTAGAACACACAAGTTGCATCTCAACGCACCGAGCTCCTTGGAGAGTAAGGTTCTGTGGTTTCTGTATCTGAGATGGTTTTGCCGCTGTGTTTGCACCCTTCTTTGCAACCGCCATTATACGCCTCTCACTTACATCGCATGCGTCCGCTCCCAAAGCCTGTCGCATACCCGGTGGATAATTCCTTAACTTGTTGGGTTACAACTCCCCATCGCACGTCGTCGCTGGCTATCTTACTCTACCCTTATCTATCCACACATTCCCCCTTTTCACAACTTGCAAGCATTCTCTGCGTTTCCACTTATGTAACAACAACAGAAGTATTCTCCTTTCACTGCTAGCGACAACATTCAGACACGACATAAAAGGCATCTTTATGCCACTGGTGAGTTCATACCTAATTCTCCTTATTCATCGGCTGGTACAAACTTGAACATTTGAGATTTCAATATAGCGCATCCGAGTGGCTGGACCTCGATCTGCAAGACAAATCAGAGGACCGCCAAATTAGAAGGAGAAAACAATTGACCGAGGGGTTAGGTGAGTCCTCGTCTACCACTGTCCATGCATGATCTTCTTGGCCTTTTGGCTTGACACTGGGTGAGAATCAATCTATCAGATCGCGAAATTCCTGAAAAAGACGAGTGTGGCTTACATGAATGACTTTTCAGGTGCTGAATCGAAGATCCACTCCCGTCTATCCTTAGGATCGATGGAAAAAATAACCTTGTCGTCCTTAATCCCGATGTAAGGATATCCACCTAGGGTAAAGCGAGAACCACCCTCTTCTGTCTCTAATACCCACTGCAACCAATGAGGTGAATCTTCCACTCATATGGAAACGGGACGCTGCATACCGTGTCGACAGGCAATCCGAGGCGGAGGAACTGGAAAGGTACTCCTGGATGGTAGGGCTCTGCGATACTGGTAGGGGGTTCGCCCTCGATGAGAGAGACGAACTTGTATTGACCGGCAGTAATGTTGAGAGACATTGAGGTGTTGACTAGAGCGAGATGCTGGAACCAACTGCACTATGCGTCGTTCGTTTTATACCTATAGAAAAGTGACGTTAACAGGTATGCACCGTCTGCCGCAAATCGGAAGCTACGGAAGCTGTGGTGCCCGGTTCGAAGGCCGCTTTCGCGCTTTTCCTCTTAGGTTGGTGCAATGCAACTTGTCGTGATTCAACCCAGACGATTACGCTACGGAGAATTCCTCCGGGGAGCATTGTACGTCTTGCTACAGTGCTGAATTGTCAGGTCACCATATTCGTATCAAATTTCGGCACACTACGACTCATCGCAGTCGTACGCGCGTGTCAGCATGGTTCTGAAAATCAGGAGCACTCGGGTATCCGCATATCTTCCATTCCTCGGATAGGCCAGGTTTGAATCTCGGTTCTGCAGCTTGTTCGGATGACGATCGGTTCAATATCAAAACGCCACAAGCACGTACTCCTGATCACTTTTCGGCGTCCGACACCCCGTGCCGTGTATGCAATTTTGTGAGCCCCTAATCGATGTAGCTACAACGAGATCTATACTGTGCAGATCGTTTGTTATATACGCGTCAAAAACTTTACGGGTGGCACACACGATATCACATCTCAAGACCAGAGTCGTGGATCAATGCATTGAATGCGCCCCCTTCGAAGGCTGCTTTCGCACTTTTCCTCTTTAGTATTCCGACTAGCTGCGGTCTAACCTACGCAAGCATTTACGATATGGCGCTTTTTGGGGGTGCGTTGTACGTTTTACTATCGAGTTGTCAAGCCCTAGGCCGCCATCCGTAAACTGGACAGATTTGGTGCCCCATGACTCAACTCGTCATGTTGTGCATGCATGACGGTATGGTCGTCAAATTGGGAGCTCAACGTCACCGGCACACCCTTCAGCCGGGTCCAAGACGTTGTTGAAACAGCTCGGTAGCCGTAGGTCTTCCATCATTCTTTCTGTATTACATATGGTTTGGGGTCTGAGTCGTAACCCAACAGCTTGCTCGGTCGGTAACTGGTTCATGAGGACGGAGTGGGTGTTGCCATCAGGCAAGATGTGCGTATGTGTGCATAACCAACACACAATAGGATGTTGGGGTGATAAATCATACTTTCAATATTGCATCTTCCGTTGTCTTTGAATACGAACTCCGTACGGGCTCTGCTCAGGATTCCTCTACTCACCTTCTTCCTAGTCACATTACTCGTTTTGAACAGACCGCTTAGAAACAGCCCGTTGGTTGTAGATGAACCTACTACTCGTAACGATAATACCTGCCTGAGGCTGCCTCGCAGGCTGGTGGATGGGCCGACGCAGGATAGCGTCATCATAATCGAAGACTGAGATGAAGACAGCCTTGGCTCGCCTTTCCCGCTAACGCATGGCGGTATGGTCGGAGGCTAACCAAGATGAATGCATTTGAGGCACAGTCGTCGACTGCCCGTTACCTCCAACGACCTCGAACCACAAAATAACTAACTTTTCTTGCAGCCTGCCCTTTGGATCCTCTGCCAATATTCTCTCGTCAGTTCCCAACTTGGGGGCCCGTGTTGCTTCTCTTGCACCGTCCTGTTGGGTCACATCGACCCGTCCGGATTGACCGCTTAAGTTCCATTTAACTGCAACTATGAATTCACGGTCCTGACCTGTCCACAGGCACAAACTCATTCGTCGGCTACATGATTTATTCAAAACTCTCCTTACACCGGCAACAACATCGAAACATTGTATACAAAGTAACTTCGTACCACTATACTGGTTTCACACGGCGCTCCTCATACTTACTCGTCGACAAGCTCAATAAAGAACAATTGGTCGGGTTGGTATGGTGTTTTGACTGGGCTGATCTCGATCTGTGACATGGATCAGAAAACTGCCAAATCAAAAGGAGAAAACTAATGACCGCAGGATTGGGTGACTTCTCAGCGGATACTGTCCATACACCTTGTTCCGCACCTAGCCCGATACTGAATGTGTAATACTCAGTCAGAATATGGAATTACTACGGGGACAGTGTACGACTCACACGAATGCACCTTCCTCCTCTACGCGGGTAATGAACCATTCTCGCTCGTCTTTTGAATCGATAGAAACAATGACCTTGTCGTCCTTGACTCCGGTGTAGGAATATCCACCCAGCCCAAAAAGGCGATAAACACCGGCACTTCCAACCTTCTTGAATTGCCACTACAGCCAATGAGGTGAGCTTTGCATTCAGTATGGAACACAGAAACTGCAATACCGTGTCCACAGGCAGCCCAAGGCGGACGGTTTGGAAAGGCGGCCCTCCGGGATAGTAGGGTTCTGCAATACTGGCCGCACGACGTCCCTCAGTAAGGGAGATGATCTTATAACCGCCAGAATTGAAGTTAGAAGACATCGAGACTTTGGCTAGAGTAAGATGTTGGGATCAGCTGCCCTATGCAGTCCGTTCGTTTTATACCCATTGAAAAGTAGTGTATATCTCGAAACTGGCAGGGATATGTACTCCATTCCAAGGCCGCTCTTGCCTCTTTGGCATGTGCCATCAGTGGCATACAGCTCGAGTTGTTACGCTATAGAGAGTTCTTGTGGGGCGTTGTACGTCTTACCATTGAATTTTCAGGTCTCCGCATTCGTATAATTGACGAATTTCGTCGCCCTATATTGCACGTGTATAACGGTATAGTCCTCGATCTGAGCTCAACGTCACCGGTGCGCAGTTCAGCCGGGTTCAAAAATAGTTCTGCGGCAATTCAGTAGCCAATAATTTCCACATTTCGTAAGTATGTACGCACCATGGTAAGGTTCCGAGTCTTGATCCACTAGCAGCCGTTTGTTCAGTTGGTGATCGGTTCGTTATCAGATCGCCACGGTACCCAAGTTGCCTTCTAATTATGAAAACTGGAAGTCACTTGCCAGAAGCTTTGAGGCATTCAGAATCTGGATGTAGATCCATCGTTGAAAAGGCTGGTAGGTCGAACATGCAAATTAAGGATGCGCTGGCTATAGGTTCACAGAATCTATTTTGACGATATTCTGAAACCATCTCAAGCACATGTGTAATGCTGAGTAAGAAAACGCATCTGTTTGTCCGGATTGTTTATTTTGTCTTTTGGTTGGTGTGGTGGTAAGAAATTGTCTGACTAATCCCTAAAGGCTTGGTCTTACGCATCCATTATCGGAGTAGAACAGTATTTGGTTTAGCTTCGCTTCCGACACTTTGGACATGACTTTACGAGCTGTCAAGCAGGTTATAGCTCGGAAACAAACCAGATTGGCCTACTGGAGAACGAGGCGTGTCACTGATTTGGGTTCGACCATGTTCTAGAAATTACCTAGTATGACGTTGAGTTACTCGTGCTGTTGAACTGAGATTCGTTTATACCGAGTCTACACCTTTTCCGACCTCATTGCCGGCAGAGGTGACCAACGCAGCAGCAAAGCCGAATACTACGACCCGGGCAGTTGTTCACTGGGGAAATGCTTAGTATTCCATGGAGTGCTGTTATGCGCGCATATGTACCTTTCGACATTTCCATCAATGGCCCTCACACTCATCACACTGCTCGTACGCACTGAAACTTTGACCTGCGATTGGCGGCATGTCCCATTGATCCATACATACGGTTGCTAAAAGTCAGAAGCCCGTTCCATGAGGGATGTGTGCCTAGTCTCATGGGTGGGCGAGCGAAAGAAACAATGAAGGCGGATCCATTGAACGGACTCGACAAGTGCCAGAAGCGATGTAGCCGGAAGGAAAGGTCTTACTAACAAAAGCCATACAAAGTGACCTTGGATCCGGTATGTGGGACTTGTCGTGCAAGGAATACGCCAGCTCAAGGGAAACTTACGCGAAATGGATACTAGGACGCACATGGATGAATCCAGCCATGAGAATTCACCGCACAAGTTGCTTGTAGACCCTCAGGATAGAGGTTGGCAGATATATGACCTGATTTCGAACAAGGCTTCAAATGCACTGGGTATCAATGATTCTTGCAGTAGAAATTCTATGGCCGCCATGTAACTCCTGGTGGCAGCTCTCGTATCACTTTCTGATCGTTTGCGTAACTCCTCGCGAGTTGGTCAACCTGACATTCCGTTCTAGTTCCTTGGTTTGAGTCGTGAGTGAGAACGAACTATAGCGAGTGAATGAACATCCAGTCTCGTGCTCTCGGCTGAAGGAAAGAACACGCCAGGAAAAGATAGTAGTGATGGTCTATAATCCAACATGAGAGATCCGGGAACGTGACACCCACACGATGTCGGATCACCGCTATTCTTGCTGAGGGAAATCTCGGCAGGCCTCGACCCTCTTCAAGCCGCTCGTATATTTTTGTGGTTCAGTACGACTAAATATAGAGAATAAGGAATCTTTGTATCAGTAATAGATAGGAAAAGACTGTGATTAGGGTCCAGATTAGCACACCTCCCGTTTAAAGTACGGGATTGGAGGGAAAACGGTGCGCGTAAGCATGGCACGCAATGACTAGTAGTCCAACGAGTTCAGCGTAAAGTGAATTTAGCATATACCAGACGTCTGGTTGATTTGTGCAGAGAATCTGATGCTGATGCCCTGGAGGATACATACATACATGAACTGCCCAAATTGTAGTAACGTGACATACATATAATAAATGAGTATTCAGACGAGTTAGGGGGAAATGCAACGAACAAGTTCGCGCTCATGGAACGGAGTAGGTCAACTAGCACGAGTCTCCATCAAAAGTCCATCAAGCTCACACACTATTCTCCGCGGTTGTGGATCTGTCGGCATCGATAAATGTCACGATCCCCGAGGTCACCCGAACGTTCTACCACAGCAATCGTCACCTACTTCATGACAGTTCAATTAATTCGGACCGTAAAAACTCACCGGATGTTCAGGAGAAAACTTAATCTCCCCGCTTCGTTGGTCGGCCTTGGCATTGTCAGACCCTGGCAAACCCACCGCCAAGTCAGCACCAGCATCGTGCGACAACGCTTCGCCCCGGATGTATGCCCTGGCATTCAAATTGGCAAGAAGCGTGTTGCAGTAAAGCGAACTAAGTGGAATTCCAAACACCACATGGAGCAAATTCG
>JBBPTP010000311.1:0-22823 GCA_038094195.1 Pulveroboletus aff. carminiporus | reverse complement strand
CTAGTGTCCTCTAGAGCTGGGGGCATCCCTTATATACTATTCTACAGTTTGTACAAGTGTATACTACATCTAAGATATGCTATGCTAGGATATTGCATGTATACTTTGTGTTATACATGCATACTAGACTATGTCTACAATATATCTTTAGTAGGAAGGTTTCTAGACTAGTTCTAGACTTATGTGTGGCATGTAGCAAATGGTTGTGGTCTAGGGTATGTTGTACATGTGTAGGGTATAGGGCTAACTGCATAATGCAAATGTAGTAAGGCATTGCATGAGACATATCTATACTAGAGTGCATGGTAATGAATTTGATGTAGAGTGACAGAAATCTATATTTTGGTTGAGCCCTTTGTGTAGCATATGGTCAGGGGTACCTACTACATAGCCACTATGTTTGGTGGTTTACATTTCCCATAGTTGGTCCGCATATTTTGCAAATCTGAATAGACAGTCCTCTAAAGGATCCTTTTAGTAATCTGTCCATATAATTTTAAAGATTTAATATTGTGGCTTCAAATTGTTATGAGGTGCTGAACATGTCAAACATATGTTTAGTGCATGTTAAGCAGCTTATGTAAGCCTGAGTTTTGAAGTAGAAACACTTAAAATATGCTCTAAAGGTACTTTCAGCTATAATCTAGGTGTCTCAAGTGTTTTATTGGTAGTTTCGGCCCTCTGTGGTGTGTAGTACTGATTTTAGGTGATTTGGGGTGATAAGTACTGCACAGCCACCAAGGTGTACCATGAGTACATCAGTTAGTACACAATTTTGGCAACCATTAGCTAGGTTCTTCTGTTCTTTGTATATATATTGATTGATGGTAAATGTATCATCCTCTACTAGTCTGGTAGCCATGGGGCTTTCTAGTAGTGTATTATTCACATTGTAATAGAAATGATAGAAACAAGTGTTATAACACCAGGATACAAGAAAACATATGGTAAGGTACTAACCATCTCAGTTGCTAGTTCTGAGGTAAGTCAGATACTAGGTAGAGCAGACAGTGTAACTGGATAGTTAGTCCAGATATGGATAGGACCAGATACATATAAATAGAGGTGGATCAGCCTTCAATGAACACAGGACATGATGGGACACTTGCATGATGGATGCTAGAGGACACAGAGTGATCTGAAAGTGGAGAAAACTGAGTCTACAAATATAGGGAGCTTTGAGCTCCTACAGCAGATTGAACAAAAACCAGTCTAGAACAAGGACTAGATTGAGGCAAGTGATGATGACAATAACAATGAATGAAGATGTGACTGATAGATGGTGACCCAAATAAAAGGTGTATTGCACAAGGCAGGTATAGGGATTTATAATCCAGGTATTTTCCAGGACTGTCAGAAAAAGGTGAAACATATGTCAATGTCAAAGTATTGACAGGTGAGATAGAAGTGATAGAAATAAGTGTTGTGATGCCAGGACACAAGAAAACATATGGTAATGTACTAACCATCTCAGTTGCTAGTCCTGAGATAAGTCAGATACTAGATAGAGCAGATAGTGTAACTGGATAGTTAGTCTGAGTACCGATAGGACCAGATATATACAAATAGAGGTGGACCAGCCTTTGACAAATACAGGACAGGATGGACATTTGCATAATGTTACATTTTCCCCTATTCTTAGCCCCTATACCCTTTTCCTCGCCTAATCAACGTCGTCCTCGCACTTCAAGACTACATTCATCCTTGACCATGATCTAGAACCTCTATCCATGTCCTTGTCCTCGTCTACTCATGGTCTTCGTCTGAACTACGTCCTTGTGCGCTCGTCCTCGTTCCTTCCTAACCTTGTCTGGCTTAGTCTGTATCAACACCTCACCCTCGCCCTCGTCCCTATCCCATCTTGTAACATATCTTCGTCCTCGCACCCTCTTGGACACCCTCGGACTCCTCACCCTCGTGTAGCTATCTATCGCCGCGTGCGTACCTTGTTCTTCTTATCTTCGCTTAGTCATCATGTGAGTACCCTTACGGTCCCATGAGTACCTTCACAGTCAGGAACCTTCTTCTTCCATGTTTCATGACCTTCTATCTCGTTCCATGAGAACCCTCGCAGTCTCTTGGATTCTTCTTCACCGTTCTATTAACTTTCATTGTATTCTATCTCTGTCATGTGATCCGCTTACTCAGCGTATCACCCATCACTACTTATACCTGCCTATAGCTCTATTCCCATTTCCCTAAGCTAGAGCTACCTTCACCCTTTGAATACCTTCCCTTGTATTCCAGTAGCTGTTCCAATCCAGCTCCCTTGTCTTGCCTCTTGTGTGTTCTCGCTCTCCACATTTGATTGAGCACTCCCTGAACTTCCAGGCTACCTTTATGGTAGTACCCTTCCTAGTCACTAGTCGTCGTTGTCTTAGTCGCACGACCTCCTCGAACCCTCGTCGTCATTGCATTCCTCGCACGACATATCCTCGTCGTCGTCATCTTAATTGCACAACTCCTCGTACTTCATCATCTCCGTTATCTCTGAAGGACTTTGCTTGTTCCTACCTGGACCAAGCATAACAAATACTTATTCAAACTTCGACTAATGCTCCTCCACAATGAGGTTAAACTAGCCACTCAAGTCTAATACTTGTCATTAGGCTTGCAGTTCAAATCAATTAACCCAAAGTTATGATGTCACGAATCCCTTTACCTTCATAACTGCTAAGTCTGAACCAACCCTCCTCTAAACTCCGTTGATTACTTCACACTTTCATGATAGCACAGTGCTTGACACTCTGCACCTCATGACATTATGCATTTAGACATATTGAACTTTATATGACAGAACTTAACTCTATTTGTACGATTCCATTCTTATGACTCATGCATTTCATTTCTGATTATCCTTTACCCTATGGCTATGCATTGCTATGCTTCCCTTCCATTTTGATTGATAATGCCTCATGCTTTTCATCTCCACCTCACAGCCTTATGGCTGTTCACCACCCCATTTGGATAATGGACCAAATAGGTACAAACATGTATCATAGTATATAAGAACCCAAATTGATGACCAAGGGATTCTCAGTCAGATCCTCTTGAATTTTTCCCTTATCTGCTCATCTCTTAAGTCTACGCTGCCTAGTGGTAACCTGAAAGCTCTAGTAGCAATTAGGGTTGTTTCAATTGTCATCACTTGTCTCAATCCAGTCCTCATCCTAGACTAGTTTTCATTCAATCTGCTTCACTTTCAATCTGGAATTGACTGAATTGACCCTTCTGGTGCTGGGCCTATGTCTAATTACCCCTTCTTATCTCTATACCTTTGCTGGACCCCTCTAGAGATGAGCATAGCTTGCTCCCTTCACCTCTTCTTTGTGGTAGACCCTCTGAAAACTTACCCTATCACACAACTTATCTTTCTTACAATAGACAGCTTGGATTCTAACAAGAGTATAGACAGAAGGGCATAGACTAAGTAGAGAAACAACCAGATAGATTGTAAAAGATTGAGAATAGAGAGTGATTACTACAAGAGGCTTGCTCTAAATAGTGATCAATAATTCTGCTTAGATAAGAAAAAAAGCAGAATGGGATGGAAAGAATATGATAATCAGAATTATGAATCTAGTATAAGTAGAACCAGATTTGGGAGAAATTGTCTGATGTCATCACACACATGTTATAGGACTCCAACTGTCTGGAATAGAAGGAAGAAAAAAAGCAGTCTTAAAGAATTATCAGCTTAGGAGCAAAAGGAGAAAGACAAAGAAGAAAGGATATAAGTTCAAATTGAAGAATATCAAACTGAATAGCTTGTGAGATGAATCATACCAGAAGAAAATGGAAATGTAGGTATAAAATCATAACATTAATGGTGGCAGTCCTTGAATGGCAGAGATATCTTTGTAAAAAAGGCAAAACAGACTTGAGTGCAGTGGGAATTGTTAGTGACTTGAAAGAGATCACAAAGAGACTGATGAGATATAATGCATTCAATGGAAATTAGAGGGTGCTTTGAGCATACCAAAATTGATATAGTAATTGTTTGTTCAGAGGACAATAGATCATACCTTATACTTATTATGAATTCAAACACAGGATTACAAAAGGATAACAAAAATGATGGTTGCTACTCACCAACATTAAAGCAATAAAAGATCAAGATGTAAGTCTGTCACTATATATGTTGAGGTTGATTAGCACCTCACCTAAGAATGTTCATAGCTCTGTGGTTCTTTTGCTCAGTGCAGCACTACTGAAAAGTGGTGTCTTTCATCTGTTAGACCCAACGCTACAACACCTTGTGTGGAACACGAGGTGGTGAGTTCTTGAAGTTAGAAATAACCAGAATTGAAAGAGGTACTACTGAGGGAGGAGCTCATGAAGAGTCGCAATGTCCTCAATAGAACTTAAGTTATGTTGGGCAAAAGATACAATAGATTCAAAGTAAGGAAAAGCATTACATGATGCTATCCTAGGGTTTAAGTAGTGATAGCTGATTGACTTAAGGGCTGGCCTATCTGAGATATAATCTGAAAGTAAACTGCACATTATCTAATGTGCAGTAGAAACATAGAGAAGGTGAAAGAACTGAATGACTAAGCTAGAAACTATGAGGCCGAGGCAAGAGACTCGGCCAAGGAGTAAATGTTCAAAGTAAAAAGAAGTAAGACTTACCCACTTCCTTGAACTAAGTCAGATAATGATCATATGAGGGCAAGAAGGAGAAAGCAACAATAGGTAATGTTCATAGATAACATGGGTTATTCCCAAGAGGATGTGAGGTTGTGTGAAGGAAAACAGGACAATAGATGAAGAGAGAAAAAGAATTGTAACATCACCTATGCTATTAATTCAGTATACATACTAGCACTATTTCTCGATGGTCAGATCCTTGCTGCTGGCAGTATATCTGGTATCTTGTTCCTTTGGATTGAAACTAAATAATTATTAGGTATAGGAGGTTTGAAGCTTTGAAGCTTTCAAACATGAAAGGAACTATTAAGCCTAGCACTACAACACCTTGTGTGGAACACAAGGTGGTGAGTTCTTAATGCTAGAAGTAACCAGACTTGTAGGAGATTCTATCTAAAGGGAGGAGCTCATGTAGAGTTGCAATGTCCTTTAGTAGACTTAGATTGAGCTAAGCGAAAAATGACAGAATAGATTCAAAGTAAAGAAACCATTACATGGAGCTATTGAGTTCTTATATAGTGACTACTAAGTGTATTCAGGGCCAGCCCAGCTAAGTGTCAAAGTATAAATGGAATCATACTGTGGAATAAGTAATCTGCAGTAGAAGATAATAGAAAGTCATGGAACAATGGAAGGATAGGAACTATGAGGGCGAGATAAGAAACTCACCCAAGGAGTAAGTGTCTGAAACAACTATGAGCTAACAAACAACCCTATACAGGATTGTGCAAGTAGGAATCCAAAAGATGAAGAGAAAGTGATAGAGAGGTCGAATCAAGGAATCCTCTACTCATAGTGATGGATGTCAAAAGAGAACTTGATTGGAGACTTTGCGTCCAAGTCCCAGGTTTATATACTATATGGGTGTGTATATCTATTTGTACATATTTGGCTATGTAAATAGTCCATTTAGGAAACATATATCCATATTGAGTAATCGAGGCTGTGCGTGATGAGTCCTTGTGACTCGGAACATATCTGTGCATAGGTTTGTGGCGTAACGGTAATTAACGACATGAGTCACACACATTGTGTGGCAGCATGGAAGTTCAGAAGCATGATGGACACGTTGTCTGTTATGAACGTGGGAGTAGAAGTCAAGAGACTTCTAAACAGAAATTAAAAGAGAAGCGTGACTTGAATGAGAGTGGGTCAAGGGTTCGTTACCCTTGATATGTGACTTGACTTAGAGAAATAGAATGAGTGTGCTTAGTAAGCTGCTTAGTAAGCTGCTTAGTCATTGTTCGAATGAGAAAGTGTTAAGTCCTGAAGGACGAGGTATTGCATTAAGGCAGCGTTTGTAACAGTGTCCAAGATAGAAACAAGTAAGATATATCTCCAGAAATTGGGTCATAGTTGAATGAGATAAGAATGAGATGCAACAATGAGTAAGAAATGAATGTAAGTAAGTCGGACTATACTGAAGAGGACAATAGGTTGGGAGAAAGAAATAAGTATGAGAGAACTACAAAGGGATACGATTGTAACAGGAACTTTCTCAGATTACTTATTTGACATTTTGCAGTACAGTTAGCTGTGCATTATGAATGTGAAGCAACTACAAGCTAACAACAACCCTATATAGGATTGGAACTTGCTGAGGTCAAAAGATAAGAGGATGTGAAAGAGTAAAGGGTGAGATGGGGGAAGTTCACTGATTTCCAGTTCTGCAAAGACCTTGGTGAATTCTGAATATTCGGAGGGTAAGGTTTTCTTTGATTTAAGCTTTTCAGCTTCAACCGTGAGTTCAGTGGCATGGGTAATTTTGTGAATCACTTTTGGAGATAGGTAGCAATTGCCAGAGTGGGTTGTATGACAGATGAAATCAAGGAGTAATTCTCTCCTAATCTTGGTTTTTTGATACTGGATTTTTTAGTCAAGTAGAGTGCAGTTTACGAAAGCTTCTTGAGTTTCATAATCCATGTATTCAAAGAGGGCTGGTGTGGAGCCTGGTTTAACCATTTTGCAAGTCAGGGAAGGAAGTTTCTTTGCGAACTTATGTTCGTTTGCTTCATATGCAGTCTGATATTGGGCAAAAAGGACTTTTGATTCATCCTTTGATTCATTGAGGGAGAGTGACCAGGCAGACCAGTCAATGGTAGGATTTGCTTGTTTGAGCCAAGGAAGTCCTAGAAGAACATTGTCATCACCACAGTCCATGACATAGAAGAGCATTTCTTGGACAATGCCTTGAATGTTGACAAAGAGAGTTGTGGTGAATTTAATCAGACCTTTTGAGTTGACAGAGTTATCTATATTGCAGACTCAGATCTGATGCTTGAGGTGGGAAGTAGAGAGCTGGTGCTTTCAAACAAAGCCCCAGTCAATGCAGTTCATTTGAGCGCCACTATCAATCAGGGTGCAGGTTTCGATGTCTTTGAGCATGTGTGAGGGGACAATGAGTTGAATTGGAATCATCATATTTTGTGTGGATACTTGTACCACAGCTACTTTACATGATGGGGAAGGTACTGGCATTGAGGCAGTCCTTCCATTTAAAAATCCTTTTTCTTGAAAGATACTCTTTGGACATCCTTGTTGTTCTCAGAGTCAGAATCATCTTCAATCTCCTCTAACTTTGGAAGGTCAGTAGGTTTCTTTTCTTTACAAACTTTCTTGTCCATAGGAGTGATGGCTGGTGAAGAGGAAATGGGAGATGGTTTGAATTTTGCTTGACAATTACGAGCTGAGTGGCCTTTGCAGCAACATTTGAAGTAGGCCCCAATCTTTCTGAGGCATTCTCACTCTTCAGGAGTAAGTTTGGAAGAATATCAGATGGCATTGATATCAATGTCCATTGCATTGGAATCTTTTTCAGGATGGGAGTATGATTTGTATATGGTGGCAGATTTCTTCTTTTGGAATTCAACAATCCCTTTGGCTTCCTTGTAAAGAGTTTGGTACTCTTGGACTTTCTTGTACCATTCTTTGATGGTTGTTATGCAGGTTGTCTCTCCATACATTTTGTGAACAAGGCCGGAAGGAATTCCTTTTGCAAAGAATTTGATCAGAATTTTATTGTCACTGATGCTGGAAGTGGTGACATGGTTGTGGAATTGGGTGATATATGAGGTAAGTTTGAGTTCTTTACTAACTCAAGTGTTCATCAACCATGTGATGGATTTGTGGGCAGAGTTGGTGGATTTGAAAGCCTCTTTGATGGCTTCAACAAAATCAATCCATGTGCCAGTAGATATGGCAGATCCTGTGATACAATCTTTTCTGAAGATGTTTGTCCAGTGGGTGGCAGGACCTTTTGTCATATAAGACAGGGTAAAGGCTATTTTCTTTTTATCAGTGTCATATATCTTATCATTTGTATCCAAGTAGAATAGGACACTCCTGAGCCATGGGTCAAGGAGTTCTTCTGAACTATCGTATGATTCTGGGGCATTGATTTTTAGTTCAACTGGCTTGGATAATGAGGACATGGCAGGTGAGGGGTGAACAGGTGTAGGAACAAGGAAAATTTGACCTGATTAAGGTTGTGAGGTAGGTGACGCTGGAGTGGGCGACCAAGGGATGGTTAATGGGGCAAGATCTGGGGCTTTATCTTCCTAAAATAGGTTAACGTCTGAATTCAAGTTTTCTTCCTCAGTGTCTGGAAAATCAGGGGGATGATCTGAATCAGATCCTTGGAGGTGTCATCTTTGTTCTTGGGCAAGGAGGAGATGTGGCCAGGAAGGCCAAGTTGGATTGAACTGTGAGGAAGATATATTGGCAGCATGTATGATGACAGCCAATGAAAGGAGAAGCTAGAGCTTTTGTTAAGCTTGGCCTGGATAGGGACAAGCAAAGCCCTTCAAGGATGTCTAGGATGATGATGGACGAGAAGTCATGCAGCTAAGGCAATGATGAGGAGGATATGTTGTGCTAAATGAGCAACAACAATGAAGGTATGGGAAAGTTGTGCTATGAGCAATGACTTAGTTATGAGGAATGATACTACCATGAGGGTAGTCCAGGAGTTCAGGGAATGCTCAATCAATGTGGAGAGCAAAGACACACAGAAGATGAAACATGAGGAGAGCTAGTATTGAACAGCTACCAAGATACAAGTGATGGTATCTGAAGGGAGCTCTAGCTTAGAGAAACTACGGTGAAGACATGCAAGGCTATATAGTGTTCAGTGATTCGCTGAGTAAGCAAATCATGTGATGCAATGGAATGTCAAGGAATGTTATGGAATGAGGAAAAGGAATATCCATGACTGCGAAGGTACTCACATGACTGTAAGGGTACTCATGTGATTGGTAAGCAAGATGAAAAAGGAACAAGGTACATACTCAGGCAAGTCTGAGATAAGTCGTAACACAAAGCAATCATTAAAAGGGACTATTGGTGGCCAGGATTGGCTACTTTTGTCTGCAACTTTGTTAATGGATGCCCCACTTGCCAACAAAACAAGGTGAACACACATCCCATGATATCAACCCTGTCCCCCATCCCATCACATTCCACCCTACCATTTAAACAAATATCCATTGATCTCATCACCAATCTCCCCAAATTTAAGGATTTTGATTCTATCATGGTCATGGTCAACCATGGACTTACAAAGGGGGAATTCTTGCCCCTTGCAAAAAATCAGTTACTGCTGAAGGAGTTGCTCAACTCTTCTACAATTTCATCTTCAAAAGATTTGGCCTTTATGACTCAATCATCTTAGATCAGGGTCCTCAGTTAGCCTTAGCCTTTGCCAGAGAGTTAGCTAGACTCCTCAAGTATGACATCAAGCTGTCCACTGCTTATCACCCCCAAATAGATGGACAGACTGAATGAATGAATCAAGAACTCAAAATCTATCTTTGCATCTTTATAATGAATTAGCCAAGAAAATGGGTTGATCTCCTCACCACTGCTGAGTTTGCCCACAATACTGCCCCCCATTCATCCACCAAAGCATCTCCTTTCCTGTTAATGCTTGGATATGAACCCCGAGCTTATCTGCCAATTGAAAAGACATTCCTCTCTGCTCTAGAATCCAGATTGTCTGCTTTTGATGAATCAAGAAAAGAAGCACTTGCTACACATGACTCTATCCATTGGATCATGACCACTCAGGTAATTAGGCACTTTGTCCCATGGAAAGTAGAAGCTAAGGTTTGGCTGGAAGCCACCAATCTCCACATCAAGACCTTATCTAGGAAACTCACCCTCAAATGATATGGTCCATTTGAGATTACCCAAGTACTCTTCCCTCTCTCCTACCACTTAAAGTTACCCCTAACTTGGAAAATCCATGATGTCTTCCATGCATTCCTCCTTTTTCCATACAAGAAAACAGATGTACATGACCCCAACTTCCTCTGCCCTCCATCTAATCTGATCTGATCAGAAGAAGAATACGAGATGGAGCATATTATTTCCCACAGGGGCAGTGCATCAAGAAGGCAGTACCTTATCTCATGAAAAGGCTATCCATCATTAGAAAATACCTGGAAATCAGAAAGTAATCTCTATCATGCACAACAAGTACTCAATCACTACAAAAAGGACAACAAACTTTAAGGGTGGTTCAAACAAAATGTCAGTCTTTTCGTGAGTATCACCTTGGATGAACCACTTTTCCCACTACCTCGAACATTATGTCTTCCCAACCATCATCACTAGCCTTATCTTCACCATCCTCTTCTCTCATTGCCTCACATATTTGAACACTCTCTGTAAAACCATTGCTGCTATCCATCAACCATACCCTTATTCTGCTGGCCACAGTCTTATCTGATTTCTCTCTCCTTTTTCTCATTGAAAACCTTCCTCTATTTCAGGAGGACATTACATCCCAAGAGCTCATCTGTTTATTTCATGACTTGAACAGAGTACAACACTTTCATCAACAAACTGCCCCACGTGACCTACCTCCTTTATATGGTACACCAATGTATTTTCTACTTAGTAGTCTTCCTTGACAAGTTCTAACCCTTTTATACACTCATGGTTTCCCACCTTTGTTGAACAGATCCCTGGAGAATGTCTATACTCCACTTTCCTTCCTATCTTTCTCTCTATGGAGCCCATTGAAAGAGAACATTACTTGTCTGCTGTCACTTCAGCATTCCTTATTCCAGTACAAATTCCTCTGCCATTGTGTACCCCACAACCAACTCAGGAGCCTAGGTCAAGTCTTCTGCAACAATTGTCCTCTCCTCCACCATCACCATCCGTTACCATGACTAGCTCTCTGAAAGAGTCAGAAGTTACTGCTGTCAATGATGAAGATGAAGAACCTCTGGTGAATAGGACTGCTATGCAGCTCTCCCAATTCTATCACATTCCTGGAGCTAATGGAGTCATCATCCTGTCTGCACCAACTTGACTTCTCTCCACCATCATTCATCATTGACCAGCATCCATTCACACTGAGTGTTAGACCTAGCACTACTACACCTTGTGTAGAACATGAGGTGGAGAGTTTCTTGATGCTAAGTAAAACAGTCTTGAGAGAGATTCTACCAAAGGGAGGAGCTCACAAAGAGTTGCAATGTCCTTTAGTAGACTTAGGTTTAGATTGCACTAGGCGAAAAGTACAGAATAGATTCAAAGTGGAGAAAAAGGTTGTACAGGTGTAACTATGCTTAAATAGTGATCATTGATGTGCTATAGGGCCAGCCCAAGATAGAACATAAATAGAAACATGCTGCAGAATACCTAATCCACAGTAGAAAGTAATAGAAGGTCATGGAACTATGGAATGGATAAGAACTACAAGACCAAGATAAGAGACTCAGTTGAAGAGTAAGAGTTCATGACAAATGAAATGACAAACCTCCAAGAACTGATCTTATAACAAAAGGAGACAAGGGTGAAAGGAAACTATGAGCAAAAGATGTGAATAAGTAATATGGATGATTCCAAAGAGGACAGTAGGTCATTCAAAGGAAAGAAGTACTAATGCAGAAGAAAGAAATGTGATTGTAACACTGAGTGCTTTCACTGTCATTTTCCAGGCCACTATTGAGAGGATTGTCCCCATTATACCTGTCCAAACTATCTTATGTCTGCTCCTGGACACCCCCAGTATCTATATCTGTATATCCAATATGGCTTTTGTTCTAGATGGGGGCATTCAGATTGTGTCTGCCCCATATATGCTTATGGACCTTGTAATCAAACTGTTAAGCTTGACTCGGGTAGGGACAAGCAAAGCCCTTAGAGAGTTTTAATGGAGATGATGATAGACGAGGAATCATGCACAGAAGGCAATGATGACAAGGATACATCATGCGAGAAGAGCAACGACAGCAAGGGTACGAGGAAGTCATGCAATGAGCAACAACTTAGTTATCAGGAAAGATACTACCACGAAGGTAGCCCAGACGGTACTGGAGCATCCAATCAATGTGGAGGATGAAGACACCCAGGAGACGAAACACGAGGAAAGCTAGTATAGGAACAAGCTACCAGATACAGGGGAGGTATCTTAAGGGAAAGCTAAGACAATCTAGCAATGGACAACTAACTAATGAAATAGATAAGTATTGAAGGTTAGAGCTCCCTTCATAGTTGGAAGTGTGAATAGTGAATAGATAATGGGAATGAGTGACCATTATAGGAATGATGACTAACCACTAGAAAATGTAAAGAGTGATCATGGGAATGGATTATCATAGGGAATACATGACCATGAGAAAAGTGGTACTGTTCAAAGGAAGATTAAAAGGTATAGAGGAAAACATAACACAAACTAGGCACATCACAGATGACTGTCCATTTGATCATCTATCTCCAGAGCAAGCTCTTGACATCTATGGACAATGTTCCTCCTCTTCTCCTCCAGCATAGTGTGGGTTTGACATTTCTCGAACCAGGATTTTGAGTTTACAAAGGGGGTAATGTTACAATCTCTTTTCTTACTGTGTCTCTTGCCCTTATTACTCACACTCAATCTGCTGTTCTCTTTGGCATCACCTATGAGACTTGGTTCTACCTTTTGTTGATTATCTCTCCTTTGAATCCCCAACTTGTTCTTCTCTGAGCTCTTGCTTAGGATGCTAACTCCTCCATTGATTCTCTCATATCAATGTTGTAGTTCCTGATTACTTAAGCATCTTCCATAGTGTTCCTTTTATTTCTACTGTAGATTGACTAATCCACAGTCCTTTTTTCCCTTTATATCTTTCTAAGACCTGCCCTATACTCAAACAGCAATCACTACTTAAACTATAGTATAGCATCATGTCAACTCTTTCCTTACTTCAAATCTATTCATTTCTTTGCTTAGCACAATCTAAGTTCTACTAAGGACATTGCAACTCTTTGTGAGCTCCTCCCTTAGTTAGATCTCTTTCTTGCCTTGTTATCTCTAGTATCAAGAACCTGCTATCTCATGTTCCACACAAGATATTAGCACTAGGTCTAACACAATTTCTTCAAGCTTTGGGAGATTGGTAGGTTTCTTTTCCTTGCGAACCTTTTTGTCTGTAGATTTTGGATCAGGGAAAGATGAGGGAGCTGAGGAGGATTCAAACTTTATTCAACATTTACAGGCAGAATGGCCTTTGTGATGACATTTGAAGCAGGCCTCAATCTTTCTGAGGCATTCTCATTCTTCAGAAGTAAGCTTTGGCAGGTAGCGGATGGTGTTAACATCAACATCCATTACATTAGGGTCTTTTTTGAGGCATGAATACATTTTATACAAGGTCAAGGAGCTGGATGATTTCTTCTTATGAGATTCTATGATTCCTCTTGCTTCTTCATACAAGGTTTGGTATTCTTGAACCTTTTTGTACCATTCCTTGATAGTAGTAACACAGGTAGATTCTCCATACATTTTTAGGATGAGGCCAGAGGGTATTTCTTTAGCAAAAAATTCGATGAGGATTTTATTGTCAGTGATTCCTAACATGGCGACATGGTTACAGAATTGAGCGATATATGAAGTAAGTTCAAGGGTAGAGTTATCTTTTTGTTTGCTGACTCGAGTATTCATAAGCCAAGTAATGGACTTATGGACAGAGTTAGTGGATTCAAAGGCTTCTTTGATGGCTTTGACAAAATCTGTCCATGTGCCCATGGATATAGCTGACCTGGAGACATAGGATTTTTGAAAAGTATTTGCTCAATGGGCAGCAGAACCTTTAGTCATATATGACAGAGTGAAGGCAATTTTCTTTTTGTCAGTGTCGTAAACTTTCTCATTGGTGTCTAAATAGAAGAGGACACTTCCAAGCCAAGAATTGAGAAATTTTTTAGAACCATCATATGACTCTGAAGCATTGATTTTAAGTTCAACAGGTTTGGATGATGAAGACATGGTGAGTGATGGAACAAGAAAAATTTGACCAGACTGAGGTCATGAAGTGGATGATGCCAGAGTGGGCAACTAAGGAATATTTAATGAAGTGAGATCTGGGGCTTCATCTTCCTAGAATAGGTCAACATTTAAGTCTGAAGAATCTTCTTCAGTATCTGGGAAATCTGGAGGATGATCTGAATCAGATCCTTGGAGATGTCATCTTTGTTCTTGGGTGAGGAGGAGGTGTGGCCAGGCAGGCTAAGTCAGATTGAACCACAAAGAAGATATGATGGCAGCATTATAGGAGCTTGATGCTCTCTATGTTTGTAACATCAGTTTTTTCCACTTTCAGGACACTCTAGGTTCACTTGTGTCCATCATGCAAACATCCATCCTGTCCTGTGTTTGTTAAAGACTGATCCACCCCTAGTCATATGTATCCGGTCCTATCCATATCTAGACTAACTATCTGGTTACACTATCCACTCTACCTAGTATTTGACTTATCTCAGGACTAGCAACTGAGATGGTTAGTACCTTACCATATGTTTCCTTGTGTCCTGGTGTTGCAACACTTATTTCTATCATTTCTATCTCACCTGTCAATACTTTGACATTGACATATGTTTCATCTTTTTCTGACAGTCCTGGGAAATACCCAGACTATAAATCCCTATATCTGCCTTGTGCAATACACCTTTCATTTGGGTCACCATCTATCAGTCATATCTTTCTTCATTGTTGTCATCATCATTGCTCATCTCAATCTGGTCCTCATCCTAGACCAGTTTTCATTCAATCCACTTCGCTTTCAATCCAGAATTGACCAGATTGACCCTCCTAGTGCTGGGCCTATGTCTAGTTACCCCTTCTCATCTATCTACCTTTGCTGGACCCCTTTAGGAATGAGCATAGCTTGCTTCCTTTAACCCCTTCCTTATGGTAAATCCTCTGGGGACTTATCCTACCACATCACTTATATTTCTTACAGCATGTACTGTGATAGCCAGTAAGAGGGGAAGCTAGAGCTTTTGTTATGCTTGGCTTGGGTAGAGACAAGCAAAAGCCCTTTAAAGAGTATTAAGCCTTCGTAAAACAATGGCAAGATACAAGGGATGACATAAAATGAAGAGTCATGCTAGGATGGCTATTATGATGAGAATATGGTGACACCTTGTGATGAGCAAGGACTTAAGTGCAAGGAAAGATACTACCAAAAGGTAGCCTAGGATGTCCAGGAGCATCCAATCAATGTGGAGGATGAAGACACATAGAAGACAAGCCAAGAGAGCTAGATTGAACTGCTACCAGAATACAAGAGGCAGTACTCATATGGGAGCTTTAGCTTAGGGAAAGAAGAAGAAGAAGAGAAAAGGTGAGACTATATAGTGAAAGGGGATTCACTGACTAAGCAAATCATGTGACAAGGTAGAAGGTTATGAAATATGGAAGAAGGAGATCCATGACTGTGAAGGTACTTCATGTGACCATGAGGGTACTTGCATGATTGGTAAGTGAAAGGGAAAAAGGAAAAAGAATACACACAGTCTTGGACTTCTGAGATAAGTCATAACAATAAGACAATAGTAGTGAATCTGAACCTCCTAGTGAGTAGGAAAACTCCAAGAGGACAAAACTAGTGTCCTCTAGAGCTGGGGGCATCCCTTATATACTATTCTACAGTTTGTACAAGTGTATACTACATCTAAGATATGCTATGCTAGGATATTGCATATATACTTTGTGTTATACATGCATACTAGGCTATGTCTACAATATATCTTTAGTAGGAAGGTTTCTAGACTAGTTCTAGATTTATGTGTGGCATGTAGCAAATGGTTGTGGTCTAGGGTATGTTGTATATATGTAGGGTATAGGGTTAACTGTGTAATGCAAATGTAGTGAGGCATTGCATGAGATATATCTATGCTAGAGTGCATGGTAATGAATTTGATGTAGAGTGACAGGAATCTATATTTTGGTTGAGCCCTTTATGTAACATATGGTCAGGGGTACCTACTGCACAGCCACTATGTTTGGTGGTTTACATTTCCCATAGTTGGTCCGCATATTTTGCAAATCTGAATAGACAGTCCTCTAGAGAATTCTTTTAGTAATCTGTCCATATAATTTTGAGGATTTAATATTGTGGCTTCAAATTGTTATGAGGTGCCAAACATGTTGAACATATATTTGGCGCATGTTTGGCAGCTTATGTAAGCCTGAGTTTTGAAGTAGAAACACTCAAAATACACTCTAAAGATACTTTCAGCTATAATCTAGGTGTCTCAAGTGTTTTATTGGTAGTTCCGGCCCTCTGTGGTGTGTAGTACTGATTTTAGGTGATTTGGGGTGATAAGCACTGCACAGCCACCAAGATGTACCATGAGTACATCAATTAGTATGCAATTTTGGCAACCATTAGCTAGGTTCTTCTGTTCTTTGTACATATATTGATTGATGGTAAATATATCATCCTCTACTAGTCTGGTAGCTATGGGGCTTTCTAGTAGTGTATTATTCACATTTGTAACAATGGATATGGAGCAGGTGACCAGCATCTGAAAAGTTGATATGGTATGGTGAATGTATGACAAGATAAATGATTGTGTGATAACTATTTTAAATTCTACCTGCAGACTCCTAGGATTTCAGCATCTAAGCAACTTGAACAAGCAAGACAATAGAGATAACAGATCATAGAAAGACAATAAACTGCTGTATGTTTACTGTCCAGTATATATCTGATCACTTACAATTGATACCATTTTATTTGATGGAGGGCAAAGTCATCTTCTACATATGGCCAATCCAATACTGATATAAGGCACTTTGTCCAAAGCCAATTTTCCTGTTGAATTGTTCTTGTTACATGTAAGGCAAGTGGTCTATTTTCTTTTTGTTCATGATCCATTGCTAGATAACCAGTGAGCAATATAAGATTCCTGGAAGAAGGATCAGAGTACTTGGCCATGTTTAGAGTATATATTGACATGCCCAGTGTACTCATTGATGAGCCTCCTTTCACATCTGCCATGGCTGCTGAGTAGCTGATATCTTCTTCTGCTCCCTTACCATCATCTTCTTCTATATCCATCATGCCTGCTTCTGTTCTATCTCTTGATTCTGCACCATCACCCATGATTGCGGCTACTAAGCAGTCAGTGCTATCTATTTCTGTTGTTCCTTCCTTGTCTTCCATGTCTATCATAGAACCTACTGCTGCTGTCCAGCCACCCAACACATCCAGTTTCATGTTGGTACCATGGAAAGAGCAACCCAAAGTTTGTCATCTCTCTCTCCATCCATATACCATTATTCACTGAAGTGCTAGGGTGAATTCATCCAAGTCAAGCATCATATTGAAGTTGATTATTCACACACATTGTAGTGTTCAGTTTATAAAAAGGCAGAGTGCATCAATCTACTAAGAGGGTGCATGTGTCAGCTCAAGACTATACATATGTGATCATTTATGACAGTATATATTATCACTGATAATATATATGTAGACACATGTACAGGAAGTTCACCAGCTTCAACATGAACTTCATTGGCTCCAATAAGCTGCATAAGTTAGACTCAAAGAGCAGAAAACCACAGTTATAGAACTACAGAACACTATCTAAAAGTGTGAAGAGGTAATCCTAACAATTGTCTATGCTCCAGTATCTTTAAGCTATATTACTGGGAGTGTGAGGTGCTCTACATCCAGATCTAGTACAATAATACAACAGTGGCCACCCAACAGAATCTTACAATGGAGAATCTTCATAAGGAGTTGAAGATATGAAACTAGCTTTGTGCTGGCTAATCAAAACTCACTCTCATATCCAGGCAGACATGGATGTCCAACTTGCTTGGGTGCTACAAGTATATGAACTCCAACTCAACAAGAGGTTAACCAAAGTTGAAATATCAATCAGGGTGAGCCTTCCATGATTGTTGTGCTCTATTTTCAGCTAATGGTCTATGAAGGCTCAAAAGAAGACAGAGATGGCCAGTCTAAAGGCCCAAAAAGAGATGGAGATGGCCAGCCTAAAGGTCTAAAAAGAAATGAAGATGACCAGCCTAAAGGCCCAGAAAGAAACAGAGATCACTAACTTAGAGCAATGATACATATGACTTGAAGTATGTGCAGTAAGCTTTCCATTCTAACTATCACTTACACATGCTCAGATTCATTAAGGCAGCAGAACTAAGACTTAGGACTGGGTCACCACTGCCTGAGGTTCCTCAAATGGTCATCAATGATGGAGGTGACCAACCTAGGCAGCACTAGCCCAAATCAAAGACCAGAGGCTGCAAAAGACCCAGAGGATATCATGCATGTTACACCTTGTAGGTGTATCACTTCCAATGAGCTGATTGTAGCAGAATGTGTTTAGATGCTCACATGACAGAAGGATGACAATAGTGCTCCACAACCTATAGTGGCTGAGCTGGGAACATCATTCTATAATGCTCCCACTATGCCACAAGTCTCCAAAATAGTTGAAGCAGTCATAAAGGGACTAGAAAATACCTTCAAAAATATCTTTTCCAATGGCTAGTTTTCATTCAATCTCAGATGAAGCTCTCATAGGAGATGGGCTGCAAATTGAGAGGTGTAAAAAGAAATGGCAGAAGAGCAAAGTGCTCTGCCATATATCCACCAGTGTAAATCCAGCTCATCCTCAGTTTTAAAGTGAAGTTCATATGCTTTTCAAAAAAAAGTTCAACTTTAGTCAAGATGTTGAGTTCATCACATACCAAGTCGCTGATCTGAATAATGTCCACTTATTGAAACAACTCTAATTGCTACTAGAGCTTTCAGGTTACCACTAGGCAGCTTAGACTTAAGAGAGAGCAGATGAGGGGAATACCCAAGAGGATCTGACTGAGGATCCCTTGATCGTTGATTCAGGTCCTTATATACTATAATACATGTTTGTACGTATTTGGTCCATTATCCAAATGGAGGCGTGAACAGCCATAAGGCTGTGAAGTGGAGATTAAAACAATAAGGTAAGCATGAGTTGTGTGGCGTATCAAATGGAAGAGAAGCATGAAGCATAGCCATAGGGTAAAGGGTAGCGGTAATGAAATGCATGAGGCATAAAATGGAAGTGTACGAATAAAGTTAGATTCTGTCTATTAAAGTTCAATTAGTCCTAAAGCGTCAGGTCGTAAGTCACACAATGTCAAGCATCGTGCTGTCGTGAAATCGTGAAGTCTTAGCGGGGTTTAGGGCAGGTATGATTTGAACTTAGCGGATAGAAGGATAGGGAGGTCATGACGTCGTAACTTTGGGGTACTTGATTTGAGCTGCAAGCCTAACAACAAGCATTAGACTTGAGTGGCTAGTTTAACCTCATTGCGGAGGAGCTTTAATCGGTGTTTGAATAAGTTACGATGTTGCAAAAAGAGCGTTTGTAACACTTATATGAGTACAAGGATGGTCCAGGCTCCAATATTAATGTGCTCACATTCAACTTAAAAAGTGGCCCCACCTCAGTCTGAAATAGTGCTGTGATTGATCTCTTACTCCAAGAAATCCAGGATTATAGTGAAGATGAGAACTGGCTGGTCCATCAATTCAACAAGTATGTTAAATCTCTTCTCATTGATTGATACAAGCAACTTCAGACAGGATGGCAGAAAGTGCAGCCTCAACTAATGAATGAGTGCATTTTAGAGACTCTAGCTGAAGTAGAAGCATGATTGGTTAGAGAGTGGGAGTACATACAGAAAGTAAGTCATCAGACTACCTGCTGTCAAAATGTGAGTCCCTATTTAGATATACCACATGTTAGGCTTGGCCTGGGTAGGGACAAGCAAAACCCTTTAGTGGTAGTGCAGACAATGTAACACAAGGAGTTATGCTAAAATAGCAATGATGACAAGAGTTCAATGATGCCTTATAATAAGTAAGAACTTAAGTAAAATAAAAGATACTATCAGAAGGTAGCCTAGAGATTCCAGGAGCATCCAATCAATCAGGAGGACAAAGACTACAGAAGATGAGACAAGGAAGCTAGATTGAGACAGCTACCAAAGTACAAGTGAAGGTACTTCTAAGGGAGCTCTAGCTTAGGAAAAAGAAAAGGAGATGATTAAGACTATATAGTAATGAGTGATTTGCTGAGTAAGCAAATTGTTAAGCTTGGCCTGGGTAGGGACAAGCAAAGCCCTTCAATGATTATGGGGACAACGATGAATGAGGAGTTGTGCAACTAAGGCAATGATGACAAGGAAATGTTGTGCTAGCAAAGCAATGACAACGAGAGTATGAGAAAGTCATGCAATGAGCAATGACTTAGTGATGAGGAAAGATACTATCACAAAGGTAGCCCAGAAGTTCAGGGAGCACTCAATTAATGTGGAGAGCAAAGACATGCAGGAGACAAAACAAGGGAGCTAGATTAGAATGGCTATTCAAGTACAAGTGAGGGTACTCAAAGGTAGCTCTAGCTTAGAGAAATGGCGAGGAAACACACGAGACTATATAGTGTTCAGCGATTCACTGAGTAAATGAATCATGTGATGGAATGGAATATTAAAGAATGTCATGGAACGGAGAAGAAGAATGTCCATAACTGTGAAGGTACTCACATGACTGTAAGGGTACTCATGTGATTAGTAAATTATTGAGAAAGAAAAAGAGTACACATGGATAGGCAAGTCTGGGATAAGTCATAACACAAATCATTTAATCAAAAGGAATGTCATGAAATATTGAAGAAGGATGTCCATAACTCGAAGGGTACTCATGTGACTGTAAGGGTACTCACATGATTAGTAAGGGTACTCACATGATTAGTAAGCAGATAAAAGGAGAAAAGAGTACACATGCTTGAATAAGTCTGGGATAAGTTGTAACATCATGTAATGACCACTCACTTGCTAAGAAATATGCATACTGGACAGCTGTCCTCAATCATATCATTAAGCTCAAGATAGAGGAGAGCACTGACAATATAGAAAGCTAAATCTGGCTTCAAGATGTCATCCAGCACCTCAGAGAATACAGAATGAGTTTAGAGGAGAGCAACATCAAAAATGAGGTTGAACAGGTCCTACAAGTCAAGAATATGGAATGGCACCATTCTATTGAGTGAGAGCTTGACTTGATTGACCTTCAACAATTGATGGATGATGACATCTTCTCTCCTCAGAGCTCACAACCAATGAGATGAATTTGCTTCCTAGAAAATCCACCAAGCTCACATACACCAGTGAAAGGCTTACCCATTGCATTTTATAATAGTGCATGATTTATGGGTCTTATCCAGTGGCAGACAGAATCACTTGATCTTTCTAAGAAGATGTTCACATGAATGAGAGTGACAGTGGTCTGATAGTCTACTATTAAATAGGTCTATCTTATCAATCTGATGAACATTGTCATGTGCACATCCATTGGATGCACATTGAGTACATGTTGCACATGCAATGAGATCCCCACATGGCATGCAACACATATGAGACTTATACTATATTTGATATTTTGATGAAAATTTCCTTGACCACACAAACTTCAAAAATGTAAACAGTTTTCTATATTTGCCTATACTTGAGGTATATGCCATTGTGCTGTCTTTCATGAAACTTGAGATATCACTACATCTTGAATGTCAATAGAAAACTTCAAATTTACACACATGTTTAAACTTCCTGTGAACTTGAAGTTAAGATCAACATATTGCATGTGATGATGTGCCAGTACTTACTTTAAATACTGACAATCATTTAGGTGTGCATCCAAACTTTAAGTCTTGTCCATGCTAATTTGTCAAGCTAAACTTCAGATATAGATTCACATTTAGGTTCACATCTAAAGTACTCTTAAACATCTCAAAATCTATTATGTAAGTGTCCCAATGACATGTCATCTTAAAATAGGCATAGCTCAATGGCATGATAACCAAATCACATGATCCAAGTGGGGTTAGAAAGCTCAGAGTAGGTATTACCTTCACTTCTGCAGGTATTTGGCCTTGTTTGGTCTCTATCACTGGCAATTCACCAATCTCTTCAAAATGCACCAATATTGGAACACTTTTTTGAGCCACTGTATATTATACTTTATAAGAAAAGTACATAACACAAGAATTGAACCATACTATATACTACATAGGAATGCACATATAGATTATATCTGAAGAACTAGATATAGTAGAGTTAGAAACATCAATCATATATATCAATGTATTTATTCATGTTAGAAACAAAAAGATTGAGATCCAAAATAAACCTCTAAGATGGATTCCAATTAATCTATATCAAAAAAAGATTAGCTTAAATATTAACTTTAAAAATTATAGTTATATACAAATGGTTTAAAAGCTTGAAGAGTCTGAAAGATTATACAGCGACTTTCCAATGACTTCATGCCTTCATTTATATAGGGCCAGCTATATGGCCAAGGTAGAACAAGTCTCTTCACAATTGTTTTCTGTGCTGGATACTGTCCACTAATGACTGCCTGACTGAGTGCTTTTGTAATAGGAATCTTGTAGAGTCGTGGAGTACTTTTAACCATGATAATACCAGGAATTTCAGCCTGCTTGATAAAATTATCCACAAATCTGGAATTGTTACGATCTTGAAATACAGCAATAGCAGCTGAAATGAGCTGAGCCTCTGGATTTTTAAGTGACCGGTGGCCCTATAAATCATATAGTAAGCCAAAGATCTAGAGTATTTGCATATTGTCCAACCTTATCCACCTCAATTGGCAAAACACACAATGAATGCATTCGTTCCATAACACATGCCTCCATTTTGGCAGAGACTTCTTTATGACACATTTGAAGAGGAATCCTCTCATATGAGTGAATGATGTGGGGCTGATCATCATATTTCATGAGTTTGAGAACAACAGAAATGAAGTCAGCCCTAAAGGTCTGATCCATGGAAAAAAAAGTAGCATCTCCCAGATGTGCAAAGA
>JBBPTP010000308.1:0-22997 GCA_038094195.1 Pulveroboletus aff. carminiporus | reverse complement strand
GAATACTCATGGCATGTCACCTGATAGGAGTCTAGACAGACACGTGACATCGGCCGATTACACTATTCATATTACAAGAGATGACATCATGCTGACTGATATCTCACTAATCATGATGTCATAGTTATATCATAGATACTGCGGATGGCGTGCTTAACACGTCATATTCCTTAATATGGTGACACTTGTCATACATATTCATGTAAGCACATTCCATGGTCTGTGCACCTATTACTTGATTAAGTAGTAGAGACAACAGTGATACACATATAGCTATCACTATATAACCTAGGACTTATTCCTAGAGCATGTAACGAGTTAACTACTCAGAACAACTCAGACAGTTCTCTGGCTTATTCTATATCATCCTCATATCATTAAGCCTATCTATCACTACTTGGTGTTACACACTAAGTACTGAGAACTGCACTCTTGTCTATAACTGGTTGTCTTAGCAGTAAGCATCTCCCACTAGGATCTAACTCCCTTGTCCACCTCTGCTCGGAACACTTCTTGTGTTGTTCACTTCCGAAACACTTGGAATAATTTAGGAGCTCGAAGCTTGGAAATACCAAGTCATCTTTACTTTGCCTGAGATGGTCATATCCAATGCATGATTCAACAGACTTCTTTGTTTGCCAGAGTACCAATCACATCTCATTGGAGTGGTTATCAATGAGACATATTGTATCATGCAGTGGGGCAGTGAGTTCTGTCCTACATATGCCAAGCTTGATTGGATGCAGTCTTTTATTCCAACAAATGTACCCATGTATGTGACCTCAGCAACCATGTCTCTGAGCATTGTTACGACTTATCTCAGACTTAACCGCGTGTGTACTTTTCTCCTATTTCTTTCTTTCTTTATCTTGCTCTGCTTACCAATCACATGAGTACCCTTAAGGTCATGTGAGTACCTTCACAGTCAGGAACTTTCTTATTCATCATTCCATGACTTTCTATCTCGTTCTATAAGAATCCTCACAGTCACTTGGGTTCTTCTTCACTATTCCATTCCATTCCATTACATTCCATCCACATCACGGGATCTGCTTACTCAGCAAATCACCTATCACTATTTAAGCCTGCTTGTAGTTCTACTTCATTTTTCCTAAGCTAGAGCTCCCTTCGGATATCTTCCCTGTATCTGGTAGCTTGTTCAATACTAGCTTATTTCCACGTTTCTCCTCCTGCGTGTCTTCGTCCTCCACCTTGATTGGATGCTCCTGGAAACTCTAGGCTACCTCATGGTAGTATCTTTCATCATGACTAAGTCGTTGCTCTTTGCATGAATCCCTCATACCTTCATCGTTGTAGCTCATTTAGCATGACCTTTCCTCGTCATTGTTGCTTTAGTTGCATGACTCCTCGTCTGTCGTCCCCATCACTACCTTTGAAGGGCTTTGCTTGTCCTTACCTGGGCCAAGCTTAACAAGCATCATTATTGAGATCCATTGGCAACTGCATGTAGATGTGTCAGCATCTTTTACTCTCAATCTTGGAAATGATAGAAAAAATGTTTACCATGAGGTGCAACAAATTTAGCATGCACAAGACTTTGTGTGCATGGATTTTCTATTCCAGGATGCTATGGAAGCAAGAGACTTGCAGCATGCACTGATTTTTGTCAATCAGGTTATCGATGCACAACATGGATGGCAGCACTTATGCATGCTGTTGCCACTACACCTGTGAGTGTGTGTTGGCTTTTTGCATTCACGTTGATCAGAGAGCTCTAAAGCTGAGGAGCTCGAGATGTTCAGAGTGGATGTGTGACAGATCTTATGGATTACAGAAGTCAGTGGGATGGTATGGGCTAAATATTCATTGTATTTGGTGAAGGAACTAAACAAAATACAATAAGGGGCTGGACATACCAGATATTATGTTCGTCAGGCAATTAGGTGCACCTCCATCACTGACTGTTTGGATGCAGCATGCAGAAAGAGTGGGGCGAGCAGCAGGAATCAAAGCCAGAGTGGTCTTGTTTCTCGAGACTTCTGCATTGTGGGAAATTCAGGTGACAAACGAAGCTGAGGGTGATGTGGAGCAGGGCAAGGATGAGTGTGAAAAGGAGGCTAAAGTGTACTGCAAGCACTTGGAGCCAAGCTTGCATGAGTATGTTGAAACTGTGGACTGTTGGCGAGAAGTTGCTGATAAGTTGTTTGATAATCTGCCAGGTTGCTCATGTTTGTAAGCTTACTACTTCTTGCAATACTTGGACTAACACGTTCCTACTCACATTGTCTGTAGTTCTTGATAGCAACATGTGCTGTGACAACTGCAGCCCACCTAGTGCTCCTGCTGAGCTATTACAGGATCTAGATCTGTCTGACTCCCTCACCATCAAGCCTGAACCTTTTGAAGACTCTCTTGCTTCCACTCAAGAAACTCTAGGTCTGACTTCCACTGGCAGCCAAGCTGTTCACACCACATCCTGCACAACTGCATGATGTATTCAGCACCACCTATAAAATGTCTGTTGTGCCCTTCTTTCTTGACACCACTGGATTGCATAGTGTGACTTTCCACATGCTTGTTTTACCTCTGCTGTCATTCTGCCTAATGCCATTTTGACTACCATTGCATCAAAATACTGTCTCACTACACCTGATAATCTGTGGCACTCATTCAGCACAACCTGGGCATTTGTGGACAAGTATGGTGGGGAAGTGTTGGAATTAGTATAAAATCTTGGTGATGAAGAATCTGTGAGGTGTGAGGCTAAGAAGGCTGCTGATCTCACTGCTTGTCATCTTGATAGTGAGTGCTGGATTGTAGAGAGAGCTATGAATGTGGAGAAGACATGGTGTGCTCATCAACTACAGGCTGCCAAAGAGAACTGCATTATTCCTGGCATGGGGTGGTAGATTTCAAGTGGTCTCAGAATTATGTGTTATGTAACAGTGCTGACTATTTTGTATAGCTTTGATCTATGTGATGTGAAGGTCTCACCAAGCAACATCACAATTCCAAGTGTCCACATACCACTGTCACCTAGAAAAGCTGCCTCAATTTCATCTGCTGAACTGTCGATGCATCAAGTTTCATTTGAGGTGTATACCCCTTTGCAACCCCCTCTCTCATCTACATCTTTAAAGCACACCCATCATAGATCATCTATTATATACAGCCGCCAGGACAAGCATGGAAAGTCAACTGCTTAGTTAGAGTATATAGACATATTACCACCTCTCTGATGATTTTTGTTCAAAGTCTTGTTTCATCCACCATTGAGATATGTATAGTGTTCTTGGTTGCTAACCCCACTGCTCCTTGTGTAACAATGTCCTGAACAATATCAGTCTTTGTATGTGGTGTGTGCCCTTGTTGTTCTGAGTAAAGGGCAGAACCTATATATGATTCCTCTAGTCGAGCAATGTCTACATCACTGCTTGGATCTGTGTATGATAGTCCCTAGAAAAGTGCTTGAATCTGGTGTTCCAAGTGTTTCTGGACAGCTTGAAGTGTTGGTATTGCAGGGCTATGGACTTTGAGTATATCCCAGAATGTACTTGGCCCCTGAATTTGGTTGGTCATCTAATGAACTTTTAGTAGCTATACTATACAACAGAAATAAGTAAGTGACTAGACTCCAATATCTTAATAGCCTTGACATTGTGCTCTTGTCTCTTATCAAGTGGAAGGAATTTACCAGGCTGGCCAGTCATGTTAACAAGCCAACTCTGATTTTGTACAAATGAGCTACTCCATATTTAGACATAAGTTATAGGATAAGATCATAGTACTAACCAAAGCTCAGGTGGCCATTCATGTTGCAAGCATTGCATGAGCTCCAAAATCTCTTCAAGATAATTAGAATTGTGGCCACCTGCAAAACAAAATGCCAGATGAGGTAAAGTGGCCTCCATAACACCTACATCACCATTCTTGGTGGCTTCATAAAGATCAATATACCAGAGTACATCACAATTCCACAGGACAGTAGTGTGGAAAACATGATCTTGTTTATCCTTAGGTAGAGAGTGGATATTGTCAATAGCAGCACTAGAGGCCAGTTTGTCAACTATCTGTTGTATAAAAGAGACCAGCTGCTCTGGTGTTTGTGATCACAGGTCCTCTAGCCTCTTTACATTAGCAGTCACCTTCCAGCATACACGAAAGTGGGCTTCAGCAACAGTATATATTGCATCATGAAGATTCTGATGAAATGGGCCACAGGTCTGAATAGTAGTTAGATCTTTTCTTTCAAGCAAGGTAAAAGCATGCATAAGACCATGCCCAGCAGTAGTTCCAAGATATTGCTTGTGTAAGGAATTGACAAAAGCCATTAGTAGATGAAACCAGCCAAATGTTGGAACCAGCCAGTTCAGACATTCAAAGGAGTTATGGTCTTGAGCACAGAAGTGAAAGAGTCCCCATAAGCAAGCGGAAGTGAGCTGGTCACCAGCCCATACAAATACTTGATTGAGTTCTGTCTTTTTTATCTTATTCTCAGAGTCCAGGCCAAGTTGATGAAGAACAGCAGCAATAACACTTGCATTTCCCTCATAATTTGCCTTCTCTAAGTATTCTGTGCCAAGCATAAACTGTTGGGTGGCATAATCTTTGCCTAAGAAACTTGTTTAATTGCTAAAGTTTGTCAAATACTAGTAGAGTACTCACCTATAGGAAGCTGATTGATAGGAGGAGGAGGAGTGAAGCTGGAGCTATCCTTATAGACATAGATATCAAAACCAAACTCAGAACTATTGATGAGATAGCTGAGAACATGAAAGATATCACATTTATATACAGCAGATGCATGCTTATGAGATAAGGAGTAGATCTCATGAATGGTAAGTGGAGTCTGATGTCCATGAGCTTGATATTCTTGAAGGATATGGTTGCAAAGAGGGGCCTCCATAGGAGTATTTGGCTGGAAGAAAACTGTAGAAGCAGTGTCTGAGTCAAAATGACTCTGATTGTCAATCTGCTGAGTGAAGACTCGAAAGGGGATATTGACATTATCATGGGTGATAACAAATAGATATTGGTGAACCCACTGTTGGACAACCTGCATCTCATTATGAGATATTGTTTTGAGTGCACAGATAGACCATTGATGACTCATGGTAATGCCAAAAGTATGGAGAAGATCAATGCTCTTTGCAGGTGCACCTTGTGATTGAAGAAAGACTATGATCATCTTGGCAAATTGATTGTGGTGGTATGAACAAGAGAGCATGATTTGGCATATAATTGAGAGAATAATCTATAGGGTAGTGAGTTAATGGGATTATCATGGTGGCAGTAGTAGTAGCCTATATACTTACAAGGTTAGGAGCCTTGGTTGTATTTTGAGAGTGCTGTCTGTCAGTTCATGCAAGGCACAAAAGCAAGGACCATAGTCTTGGAGTTCCACCAAAGCCTGAGCTACTCAGCTTGAGGATTGAAACAACCCTATTAGCATTAGGCCTTTCAGGTTACCACTAGGTAGCTTAGACTAGAGAGTCAAATGATGGTAGGGGAAAACCCAAGAGGATCTGACTGAGGATCCCTTGGTCATACATTTGGGTCCTTATATACTACTTTACATTGTTTGTATGTATTTGGTCCATTATCCAAATAAGGGTGTGAACAGCCATAAGGCTGTAAAGTGGAGATTAAAGACATGAGTTTATAATGAATCAAAATGGAAGAAGAGCATAGCAATGCATAGCCATAGGGTAAAAGGTAATGGAAATGAAATGTGTTAAGCTTGACCTGGGTAGGGACAAGCAAAGCCCTTAGAAAGTTTTAACGGAGACAACGATAGATGAGGAATCATGCACAGAAGGCAACAATGACGAGGATATGTCGTGCAAGAAGAGCAATGACGGCAAGGGTACGAGGAAGTCGTGCAATGAGCAACGACTTAGTTATCAGGAAAGGTACTATCACGAAGGTAGCCCAGATGTTACTGGAGCGTCCAATCAATGTGGAGGACGAAGACACACAGGAGACGAAACATGAGAAAAGCTAGTATATAAACAAGCTACCAGATACAAGGGAGGTATCTTAAGGGCAGCTCTAGCTTAGGGAAATGGGAGTAGAACTACAGACGGGTTTAAGTAGTGATAGGTGATATGCTGAGTAAGCAGATCACATGACATGGATGGAATGTAATGGAACAGTGAAGAAGAACCCAAGTGACTGCGAGGGTTCTCATAGAACAAGATAGAAGGTCATGGAACGGTGAAGAAGAAGGTTCCTGACTGTAAAGGTATTCACATGACCATAAGGGTACTCATGTGATTGGTAAGCAAAGCAAGGTAAGGGAAGAGCGAGAAGAGAGAAAAGTACACACGCAGTTAAGTCTGGGATAAATTGTAACATTACCCCCTTACTAAGTCCGAAGAATAACCTATTCTTCAATGTTCAGCCCCAAGGACCAGAATTTCGACTTCGTCCCAGCAAGGGACTTCATGATCTTGCCAATGTATAGTAGAGATGCCAGCGTCCATAAGGACTTGGCGATGGTCTTTGATGTCCGACCTATTCTCATCGGCCGAATAATTTTCTAACTCCAAGTTGTTCCTATTATCTTGGAGGTTAATGTTATCCATGATTTCTGTATATGAGGTATGCAAGGTACAATGACAGCGGATGGCCAGCTCGGCCTGTTCTTCTGCTTCATATGCGATGTGTTCAAATTCTGGGTTGCGTTTGCATGCTAATGCGTCAGTTAAGTCAAGGGAGTGGTTCGAAGGTGAACGAGGCTATAACACCTTGATGGGGATGATGGGATCATTCACTGTTAAGTTATCAGGAGAGAACTCAGGGTCAGAATTATCATGGGGCGAACTCCACAACTGGAGAGTTGGCAGCGAAGGGACGGAGATTGGCAGTGCAGGATTAGAATCGGACAAGGATGGGGATGAGTATACTGGGGAACTGGATTTCACAGGACATTGCCATTTCATATGGCCAGCCATGAATTTCTTGCAGACATGACACTTGGTATGGCGGCAGTTGGCCTTCTTATGGCTGATACGATGACAGCCAGCACATGCCCTATAAAAGTCGGGATCTCCATGAAGGAGGGGAGCATCATTTTGGGTGCGGATGAGATGAGTAAGAGTAGCGAGTTTCTCCTCTTTGGAAGGAGATGGGGAAAGAGCGTCGCCATATTCGGCAAGTAGGGAGTGGACTTTCTCGCCTACTTTGGTTATTTCTAATTGGTGGGTGGCAGCGAGGATGTGTCAATTGACTTGTGAGTGTGACCTGCGAAGGAGGAGAAGGACGGAGTCCAATTCAGGTGAAGGGGGAAACCCTTCAATATGGGCGATGGCGGTTGACAGCATCTGGTGTGTGCCATAGGCAGTACAAAGGAGACCGAGGGGGGAGTCTGGGTGGATGCAACGATCCAATGTAGTAGCCAGAGAGGGGTCATTGAGGGCACATGCGAGGACATCCTCGTGTGCGGGAGAACGATGGCGAAAGGTGCGGGCAAAAGGAGAGACAGGGAGTTCAGACATGAGGATGTGAGGCATGGTTGTTGAGAAAGAGATACGTTTGGTTGTGAAGTAGGAAAGGTGTTTGGTGGTGAGGGAACGGACAGAAGAGTGATGCTTCTTATAATCCTTGAGGATGGTCTGTGCGTGAGATAAGTCCTTCTCAGGCACCCAAGAATCGTCTTCTGGAGTATAGCCTTTCCATCTGATAAGGAAGTAGCGGTTGGAGGGTGGACCTCGATGTTTTAATATCTGCTATATTTCATACTCTTCTTCTTCACCGATAAGGTCCGGTGGAGGTTTTGGGAAATTCTTGCTGTGAACGGAGTTTTCGCGATAGGGTGATAATAGAGAAGCGTGGAACACGGGGTGAATCTTCCATGTGGACAGAAGGCAGAGTTTGAATGATAAGGGAGATAGGACCGAGACAATGGTAAAAGGTCCTTCTCACTTTGGAGCAAATTTCGGATTGACAATAGATCGTTTTAGGTTTCTGGCTTCGAGCCAGACCTTGTCGCCTTCCTTAAAAGGAGTGTAGTGGCAGTGAGAGCGTGATGCCATGACTTGGCATGCAAGTTCATGAGCTGCGAGGGCTTCTAAGCGAGCAGCTTCAAGAGTTTTCAATCGATCAGTGACTGCAGGGATGGAAGACTCGGCAAAGATGGTGGGAATTGCTTTAGGTTTGTATCCAAGCATGAGATAGAACGGGGATTTCAAAGTGACGGAGTGAGGGTGGTGATTGTGGGCGAATTCCACATGGGAAATCGATTCGGACCAGGTTGTAGGGTTGTCTCCACAGTAAATGTGAAGATACGTTTCGATTTCTTGATTGACTCGTTCCATTTCACCATCAGTTTGAGGATGGTAGGCAGTAGAGAGAGTGAGATCATAGCCCAGGAGGCATCCAAGTTCTAAAGCGAATTTCAAGGTGAATTGTGGGCCTCTATCACTGATAATCTTCTCATAGAGACCAAAACGAAGGTATACTTTGTGGAAGAAGAGGTCTGCTACCCCTTCAGCAGTGATGGATTTCTTAGTAGGGCATAGAATTACCCCCTTAGTAAGCCTGTGGTCTACAATGACCAAGAGCGTATCGAAACCGTTAGATAATGGGAGGTTGGTGATCAGATCACACAAGATCTGTTGGAATGGACGAGAGGCATGGGATTTAATTGGAGTGAGTGGAGGTATGGTAGGGTGTGTGTTGGTTTTATTTTATTGGCAAATAGTGCAACCTTCAATGTATTTTCATACATGGTGGGCTAGACCTGGCCACCAATATTCACGAGAAATGAGTTGTCGAGTTTTTAATACACTGGAGTGTCTGGCGGAAGGGTCATCGTGACAGGAAGAGATGATTTTGCGGTGAAGATTGTCTTCAGGAGGTACATATATGTGATCCTTGTAGATGATAACACCATCGCGGTTTTGCCAGTCAGATAAGCGTGAACGGAAAGGGGGAGGAATTTTATTGTCCAATGCTTGAAGAGCAGTAAGGACGAGGGAATCATTGCTTGATCTCTCAGCAATGATGGAGTGAAGTGTGGCACTCACAGTGTGCACAAACATTGATGGTGGAAGAAGAGTTGTTTCCTTGTTATCTGGCGCATCTTTTGGAAGGTGATCTTGTGTCTGGAGAGGGCATCGGGGCTGGAGAGGGCAGTGCCAGGGACGTGGATAAGTTTCAAGTCATAGTCAGAAATATCGAGAAGCCAATGGGCTTGTCGATGATTAAGAGTTTGAGGTTGGCAGAAATAGGTAAGATTTTTATGATCAGTAAAGACCTAGACTGGGTTGACAGATCCGATAAGATAATGTCTCCATGCTTTGAGGGCACGGAGGATGGCGAGGAGTTCTCGGTCATAGATGTCATAGTTTCGTTCTGCCGGGGAGAACAATTGAGAAAGGTAGGAGCATGGATGCCATTCGCCATTGGAGTCAGTTTGAAGGAGTATGCCTCCTGATGTGAATTTCGAGGCATTGGTGGCAATTGCGAATGGTTTTGAGAGGTCAGGAAAGCGAAGGACGGATTTCGAGAGGAACATGGATTTAAGCGTTTCGAACGCTTGTTGACATTTGTCCATCCAATTCCAAGATTGAGATTTCTTGGTGAGGTCGATAAGAGGACGGGCGATTTCCAAGTAGTTCTGGATGAATCGTTTATAGAAGTTGGCAAATCCGAGAAAGGATCGGACTTCTTTTACCGACGAGGGTACTGGCCATTTGGCGATACCTTCAAGTTTGACTGGGTCCATTTCTAGACCTTGTTCATTGACGATCATGCCGAGATAGTCTACTTCTTTCATTGCAAAGTTACACTTTTCTAGTCGGAGGTAGAGATTGAGTTCTTGCATTCTTTGCAAGACACAGCGGGTACGTTCAGTATGAATTTCTTCATTGTCAGAGAAGATGAGGAGGTCGTCCATGTAGATGATGAGCCATCCTTCCGTGATCATGTCTCTGAATAAATTGTTCATGAATCGTTGGAATGTGGTGGGGGAGTTTGTCATGCCAAAGAACATGACCATTGGTTTGAATAATCCTTTGTGGGTAAGGAAAGCTCCTTTCCATTGGTATCCATCTTTGATACAGACATTGTTGTATCCCCATCAGACATTGAATTTGGTGAAAACGTTGGCACCTTTAAGTTTGTCGAGGAGGTCACTAATGAGTGGAAGGGGATAAGCGTCGTGGATTGTGTGTTCATTCAAATATTGATAATCCTGACAAGGTCTAAGTTTTTCATCTTTCTTTTTGACAAAAAAGAATGGAGATGCTTGAGGAGAATTAGATGGACGAATTTTACCCGCTTTGAGGTTTTCTTCAATGAACATTTCCGTGGCTTCACGTTCTTCGGATGAGAGAGGATATAATTTGCCTATTTTAGGCACGAAGGAGTCTTTGAAGTTGATTTCATGGTCATAAGGTCTGGATGGGGGAAGTTCACCAGTGTCTGGTTCAGCGAAGACCTTGGTAAATTCGGAGTATTCAGCAGGCAGAGTTTTCTTGGGTTTCAGCTTTTCAGCTTCAACCGCAAGTTCTGTGGCATGGGTGATCTTACAAATCGCTTTTGGAGATAAGTAGCAATTGCCTGAGCGGGTGGTTCAGCAAATGGAATTAGGGAGGAGAGTATATCTGATTTTAGTTTTCTTGTTTCGAATTGCCCAAGATAGGAGGGCATGATTTATGAATTCTTCTTGTGTCTCGTATTCCATAAATTCGAACAGAGCAGGGGTGGATTCAGGTTTGACCATCTTGCAGGTCAGAGGAGGAAGTTTCTTTGCAAATTTGTGGTTGTTTGTGTCATAGGCGGTTTGATATTAGGCAAAAAGGACTTTGGATTTGTCCTTTGATTCATCGATGGAGAGGGACCGGGCGTTCCAGTTAATGGCAGGGTTTGCTCGTTTGAGCCATGGAAGTCCTAGAAGGATGTTATCATCTCCACAGTCCATTACATAGAAGAGCATTTCTTGTACAATGCCCTG
Source organism: Pulveroboletus aff. carminiporus (assembly GCA_038094195.1). NCBI lineage: Eukaryota > Fungi > Basidiomycota > Agaricomycetes > Boletales > Boletaceae > Pulveroboletus > Pulveroboletus aff. carminiporus. The sequence continues at coordinate 12,076 of JBBPTP010000308.1, read as the reverse complement.
AATATTGACGAAGAGGGTTGTGGTGAATTTGATTAGACTCTTGGAGTTAACTGAGTTATCCGCATTGCGGACTCGGATCTGGTTCTTGAGACGGATAGTAGGGAGTTGGTGCTTTCGAACAAAGCCCCAATCAATACAGTTCATTTGGGCGCCACTATCAATTAGGGCACGGATTTCGACGTCTTTGAGCGTGTGTGAGGGGACGATGAGTTGAATGGGAATCGTTATATTGGAGGTTGATACTCATACAGCGGCTACTTTACATGAGTGGGAAGGTACTGGCGTTGAAGCAGTCCTTCCATTTAAAAATCCTTTTTGAAAGATACTCGTTGGACTTCTTTATCGTCCTCCGAGTCTGAGTCTTCTTTGACTTCTTCCAACTTTGGGATTTCGGCAGTTTTCTTTTCTTTACGGACTTTCTTTTCCGTGGGCTTGGTTTCTGGTATGGTTGAGGACAAGGAGGTGTTTTCGAACTTGGTTCGACAGTCATGAGCAGAATGTCCCTTACGGCGACATTTAAAACATGCCCCAATCTTCCTGAAGCGTTCTCATTCTTCAGGAGTGAGCTTAGGCGGGTAGCGGACAGCATTTACATCTACATCCATGGTGTTTGGATCTTTTTCAGACCAGGAATATGATTTGTATGTGGGAGTTGATTTCTTCTTTTGGAATTCAACGATCCCTTTGGCTTCTTCATAAAGAGTTTGGTACTCTTGGACTTTCTTATACCATTCTTTAATAGTGGTGGCGCGGGTTGCTTCTCCGTACATTTTGTGGACGAGGCTGGAGGGAATTCCTTTGGCAAAGAACTCGATAAGAATTTTGTCATCACTTATTCCTGAAGTGGCGACATGGTTATGGAATTGTGCGATATATGACGTGAGATCGAGCTCTTTGTTAACTCGATTATTCATGAGCCAGGTGATGGATTTGTGTGCAGAGTTGGTAGATTCGAAGGCTTCTTTGACCTCCATGACGAATTCTTCCCAGGTACCGGTGAGTACCTTGGTTCCCGAGATGCTGTCTTTTCAAAATGTATGGGTCCAGTGGGCGGCAGGTCCATTAGTCATGTAAGATAGGGCGAACGCTATTTTCTTCTTGTCAGTATCGTAGACCTTGTCATTGGTGTCAAGATAGAACAAGACACTCCCGAGCCATGGGTCTAGGAGTTCTTCTGAACCATCATATGGTTCTGGAGCATTAATCTTAAGTTCAACGGGTTTTGATCAGGACATGGCGGGGACTGGTGTAGTTGGGGCAAGAAAAATTTGACTGGATTGAGGTTGCGAGGTGGGTGACACCGGAGTAGGTGACCGAGGGATTACTAGTGGAGTGAGGTCTGGGGCTTCGTCTTCCTGAAATAGGTCAACGTCGGATCCCAAATCAGAAGGTTCTTCTGTATCGGGAAAATCTGGGGGATGATCTGAGTCAGATCCTTGGAGGTGTCGTCTTTATTCTTGAGCTAAGAGGAGATGTGGCCGGGAGGGCCGTGTCAGATTGAACCACAAGGAAGATATGTTGGCGGCGTGTACGGTGACAGCCAATGAGAGGGGAAGCTAGAGCTTTTGTTAAGCTTGACCCAGGTAGGGACAAGCAAAGCCCTTAGAAAGTTTTAACAGAGACAACGATAGACAAGGAATCGTGCACAGAAGGCAACGATGACGAGGATACGTCATGCAAGAAGAGCAACGATGGCAAGGGTACGAGGAAGTCGTGCAATGAGCAACGACTTAGTTATCAGAAAAGGTACTACCATGAAGGTAGTCCAGGCGTTACTGGAGCATCCAATCAATGTGGAGGACGAAGACACACAGGAGACGAAACACGAGGAAAGCTAGTATATGAACAAGCTACCAGATATAAGGAAGGTATCTTAAGGGCAGCTCTAGCTTAGGGAAACGGGAGTAGAACTACAGGCAGGTTTAAGTAGTGATAGGTGATATGCTGAGTAAGTGGATCACATGACATGGATGGAATGTAATGGAACAGTGAAGAAGAACCCAAGTGACTGCGAGAGTTCTCATAGAACAAGATAGAAGGTCATGGAACGGTGAAGAAGAAGGTTCCTGACTGTGAAGGTATTCACATGACCGTAAGGGTACTCATGTGATTGGTAAGCGAAGCAAGGTAAGGGAAGAGCGAGAAGAGAGAAAAGTACACATGCAGTTAGATCTGGGATAAATTGTAACAAAATGCATGAGTCATAAGAAATGGAAGCATACATATAAGGTTAAGTTCTGTTGTATAAAGTTTAATAAGTCCAAATGGAGAATGTCATGAGCTGTAGAGTGTCAAGCACTGTGCTGTCATGAAGGTGTGAAGTGTGAACAGGATTTAGGGTAGGTAGATTCAAACTTAGTGGATATAGTGATACAGGTGTCATGAAGTCATGACTTTGGGGTAATTGATTTTGACTGCAAGCCTAACAACAAGCATTAGACTTGAGTAGCTAGTTTAACCTCATTGCGGAGGAGCTTTAATTGGGGTTTGAATAAATATCATTGTTGCAAAAAGAGCATTTGTAACAAGGATCAGATCCTTAATGAACAAGCTACATAGCTCATCCATGGACAGGTCCTCAGCAGGACACAATAGGACATCCTTAATCTGATTTAATTCTTCATCAATGACATCTTCAACACAGTCAAATGCAAAGTGTTCAATGACCAACTTTGCTCCATGTGATCTTGCACATGTGCTGTTGGCCATGTGAGGAGGCTAGTGCCACTAGGAAAGGATTGTAGGAAGCTCTTCACTGACTATGAGTGCAGATCATTCATAGCGAATCTTCGGATCCAATACACATACAGTATTACCCCAGCTCAATAGATCCAGAAAGAGTGGAAGGTTGAGACCTTGTTCATTCATAAAATTGAGTGCTGCAGTGACTTTCACAGCTTTATCATGTCCAAGCTGTGCTCAAAGTCGGTGGGTGTATGCATGCTGGATTGGTGGTGGGATGATGTTGGCAAATGGTTCATCAGTTTGTGCATAGTTGAAATCAGTAGTGAAAGAAAGGTTTGCATGGCTAATCTCTGAGCCAAGCTGCTCTGGAAAGCAGCACACATGCACATGATGATCATGTGGCAGCAGGACAGTGGCAGCACTGTCAGGCTGTGGGTCATTGGGGTTGAGATCACAACCAAGATTAGAAGCATCATGTGAAATGACTAACCCACTGAAGGATCAGCTGTTTGAGCTATAAGACAATAGTGTTACAAATGCTCTTTTTGCAACATCATAACTTATTCAAACACTGAGTAAAGCTCCTCCACAATGAGGTTAAACTAGCCACTCAAGTCTAATGCTTGTCATTAGGCTTGTAGCTCAAATCAATTACCTCAAAGTTACGACGTCATGATTTCCCTTACCTTTACATTCACTAAGTTTGAATCATACCTACCCTAAACACTGCTTATACTTCACAACTTCACAACAGCACAGTGCTTGCCACTATGCAATTCACAATGTTACATGTTTGGACTAATTGAACCTTAGATGACAAAACTTAACTTTATTTGTATGCTTCCATTTCTATGCCTCATGCATTTCATTACTGCTACCCTTTATCCTATGGCTATGCTCTATGCTTCTCTTCCATTTGATATGCCACTTAACTCATGTCTTTAATTTCTGCTTCACAGCCTTATGGCTGTCCACACTCTTATTTGGATAATGGACCAAATATGTACAAATAATGTAAAGTAGTATATAAGGATCTGAATCAACAACCAAGAGATCCTCAGTCAGATCCTCTTGAGTATTCCCCTACTTCTCATCTGTCTCTCAGTCTAAGCTGCCTAGTGGTAACCTGAAAGCTCTAGTAGCAATTAGAGTTGTTTCAAATAGTGGTGGATCTGAACCTCCTAGTGAGTAGGAAAACTCCAAGGAGGACAAGACTAGTGTCCTCTAGAGCTGGGGGTGTCCCTTATATACTATTCTATAGTTTGTACAAGTATATACTACATCTAAGATATGCTATGCTAGGATATTGCATGTATACTTTGTGTTATACATGTCTACTAGGCTATGTCTACAATATATCTTTAGTAGGAAGGTTTCTAGACTAGTTCTAGACTTATGTGTGGCATGTAGCAAATGGTTGTGGTCTAGGGTATGTTGTACATGTGTAGGGTATAGGGTTAACTGTGTAATGCGAATGTAGTGAGGCATTGCATGAGGCATACCTGTACTAGAGCACATGGTAATGAATTTGATGTAGAGTGACAGGAATTCATAATTTGGTTGAGCCCTTTGTGTAGCATATGCTCAGGGGTACCTACTGCACAGCCACTATGTTCGGCAGTTTACATTTCCCATAGTTGGTCCGCATATTTTGCAAATCTGAATAGACAGTCCTTTAGAGTATTCTTTTAGTAATCTGTCCATATAATTTTGAGGATTTAATATTGTGGCTTTAAATTGTTATGAGGCACTGAACATGTCAAACATATGTTTGGCGCATGTTTGGCTGCTTATGTAAGCCCAAGTTTTGAAGTAGAAACATTCAAAATATGCTCTAAAGGTAGTTCTAGCTATAATCTAGATGTCTCAAGTGTTTTATTGGTAGTTCTGGCCCTCTATGGTGTGTAGTACTGATTTTAGGCAATTTGGGGTGATAAGTACTGCACAGCCACCAAGGTGTACCATGAGTACATTAGTTAGTACACAATTTTGACAACCATTAGCTAGGTTCTTCTGTTCTTTGTACATACCTTGATTGATGGTAAATGTATCATCCTCTACTAGTCTGGTAGCCATGGGGCTTTCTAGTAGTGTATTATTTGCATTGTAACATCATGTGCCAACCCTGGCCAGATGTGGTGGCTTGAGAACAGACCATAGAGATTGTTGTCCAACTTGAAGTCTTCATACATTGTTGGCATGGCCGCACAAGCAGGTAAGTGATAAGGTAAGTGATATTATCATGCTAACCTACATAACATTAATAATCATTATTTAGTTGCCTGTGGTAAACATGCCTCACTAAACAGGCGTGACTCAATGGCCTTGTCATGTTACTAAAGTCTCCAGATGTTTATGGAGATGGCAACAATCAGATGTTAGTCTGAAACATTCAAAAATGGATGGGTTCAAGACTAGCATGGCGTCAAGGTGTGACATTGCTTATAGTTAGGCTCAGTTTTTGCATTTTCTGCCCACCAATAATAAATACTGTCCCAATTACCAAAATATCTTAGCAATAGAGCTCATCACTGCTTAGCAGAGCTTGGCAAGCACTGTGACCATTACAGCAGCCCATGTCAGTTTCCAGAGGCAGCTTTGTTGATACCACCACCCATATCTGCAATCTACTCTCATGCCTCTTGCCCTTCTCCCTGTTACAGGTGCACTCTATGCTATAGTGCATTATGATTACTGAAGCTACAAGCACTACGAATACGAACTAAGAACACAGATATTCATCTCCTAAGTCTTTATCTTATCAGTACTGATTTTACTGATTACTCTTTATTTTCACATCTTCATGTCTTCACATGTGCACTTGGTCACATTTCACTATTTTACTATTTCACGACTTCATGATTATTACTCTTGATGGAGTCACACTTCACGATCATCATGACCCCTATTCTTATGAGTCATGATCATAGATGAACCACACCTGATGCTTGAGGCATAAGGCTATGTCTTCCATTCTGCCACATCTATACTTCTTATTCATATTAGATCCATACCTTATGTGTATGTTTATGCTTCTATTCCATTCTTACTTATTAGATACACATTGTAACATCATGGACTACATAGGATATCTCTAGATGAGGTGTCTATAGATACAAACACTAGTAGAGTATATATACGACCCATGTAGAGCCAGAAGACTCTAACAAAGTCTTCCTGGAGTTGTCTCCTATTAACAATAAGAACTATTATCATCACTCCTCTACAAGCAGTACCCAGTCTGCTAGACCTCTAGTTCCTAGTCAGTAAGCAAGACTAGTCAAGACTGCCTTGGTAAAGGATACCACAAGGATAACAAGACACTTTCCTTGGGCAATCACTATTGCCTCTTGACAGCTACACCTCAGGGGTTTAGGATTGTTTCACTTCCTGTTGTCATTGTCACCACCACCACCACTGCCCATGAGCCTGTCGGTGCCATTGCCATTGCCATTTCCATCATTGTTTCATTCTTGCCACTGTCTGGCACTATTCCTTCCCTCTAGCCTTTCTCTCTGCTGCCAGTTCTCACTATTGCCCACCATTGCTTTCGGCCCCATCCTACTTGCTTGTTGACATTATTGCTACTACCATTTTCTGCATCCCATTGACAGTGCTGTTCCACTGTTCCATCCACACTATTGCCCAGCATCTCTCTTGGCATTCTTCTCATGTTCCCAACTCTCCTTTCATTTTTCAATGGTGATAAGCCTTGCTCTTCCTCAATGCCATTCTCAGGTAACCATCTTCTTTCATCTATTTATTAAGTCACTTATCGCCCTTTCTGCCACTTTCAGCTCCATGGATGTACCATTCTTGCCATCTCCCAATATTGTTTTTGGTCCCATCCTACTTGCCTGTTGATATTGTTGCTACTACCATTGTCTGCACTCCATTGGCAGTGCTATCCCACCATTCTACCCCCACCACTGTCCAATGTCTCTCCTGATATTCTTGTCTTTCCAATCCTTCTTTCATTTTCCATCCTTCTGGTGATTGGCCTCACTCTTCTCAACACTGTTCTTATTCTTGTCACTCTCATTGACTAGGTAACCATTTTCTTTTATCTCTTTATTCAGTCACTTATTGCCCTTTCTGCTATCTTCAGCACCATGGATTCAACTTGTTCCCTTGTCAAATTGATCTCATGTAAGTTCATACCACCTTATTACCCAGTATGTCATTTCAAATGTATGTTATTCTCTACTGTCAATTGTCAATGTACCTAGAAAAGGCCTGCAGCTGAACCATCAAACATGTTCACCATCTCACTAAGTTTGTCCAAAGTATTTAAAGTTGTCTCATCAGCATTTGTGGATGTCTATGCCTCTGTGGCTGATGTTGTATCATATGTGATAGGTGACGATATTTCTGAAGGGTTACTGATACCATTGTTGGCCTGTTGCTGCGATGTACCTAATGTCTTGCCAGCCACATCTCTTGGCTGTTGTGGTACATTTAATATATCTTGGATGTGTTAGCTGATTGATATTATATGGCTGATAAAATCTCACCAGGAACATTCATACCTTCCTGGCTAGCTGCCTGTTGTAATGCAAGTGGTGTTGTGCAGCATCAGCTCTGGTCATTGCCTTCATCTGAGCTGCTGATTATCTCAGCACTCTTATGCTTCTTTTGGCTTTGGGTTATTCTGAAAGAAGTGCACGTACATTTTTTACCTTTATCTGAGTGAGTCCATCAGCTTCATTCCTCAAGCTCTCTGTTTTCCAGATCTATATTCCTTTGCTTGTGAAGTTCCTCAAACTCTGCATCCAATAACCTTTTTCAGTGGACAGTTCCCACTTTCCACTTTTGTAGCAGCAACTCGAGCTGCCCCAATGCACTACAAGTGCTCAGGTTTGCAAATGAGATGACCTTTGGCCAACCCTTTATGATAACCTGGTATCAAGATATGATGTTGCAGAAATAGCATGCCCAGTGCATCTGGGCTTTCAGATCACCAGTGATCTCACCTATGTCAGAACTAAAATATTGGTAAATGAGATAATGACATAAATTGACAGTGACTTATGAAGCTTTACAGTAATGATTTGATGAATGGAACTTCGGATATGTACAACACATGCTGCATGATTTTGCACTGCACCTACAGAGGATATTGAGTTATTGCATGAGATATCCATATAATATATACTTTTAATGCCTTGTAGAGCAAAATCTTCCATCTTGCTAATGACAGCAGGTGTGTCCACTCCTATGATGGAGCCCATAAAGTCAGACACCCCTTTGGAAGTGTAGGCTAAGCCCTGCATTGGGAGATTGGTTGTACTGCATGTGACAAGCAATATTGACTCGATACCTGTATGAGCCCTAAGGTTATCAAGCTAGATAAATTTCAGGTGAGATCAATGTAAGCTAGAAAAAATCAAAATACCTTGAGCTTGACTGCCTTCAAGGTTTGAGCTATGTTATTGACCTTTGACCATGTTGAAATGTGCATTCCGACAGCTTTTGTGACCCAGAAATCTTTGAAGTCCTCAATCAGCTGCTGCTTCTCTTCATCTGTAAATTTCTGATATGCATTGCGATTTGCCTTGACTATATTTGGCAATCAATCTTTGCCACCAGACACTGCAGATAAATCTTCAGTGACTCATAGATTTCAAGAGAAAAAATATACCCTTATTCAACTCTCCATTTTCTATGTCTTCAGTGTTGTTCAGCCCGACCTTCCAACAAAAGGTGTTCCAAGAGTTGATCATTTCCTGCTGAGAATGGAACTTCAGATGACTGAAGTGAAGTTCATTCTCAATGTTGCATACACTCTTGTGATGTTTGGCAGTGAGCACTACAATGGTCTCATCAACACTCTTATATGCAGCACCAAGATTGCTCTGGAATTGTTTGGTATTGTTGTGCTGATCAACCCAGAGCTGTGCCTGGGCTTTGTCATTCATGGTGGTCTTTACATGTTTGTATGGTGGCAGTTGGACATGTCATGTACCAGCTTTAGACAACAAAAAAGTTTGCGACACCATAATGAAAGGAAGAGGGACTTAGAGGCCAATCTATTCGATGAGCACACACCAATATTTAAAGGACAAAGGTTTATATTTGACCTGCTAGAAGATATGTAGTCAGGGTAGATAGATTCGAACGTTTAGCAGAATAAAATGATATGGACTAGAACATAAAGCACAAACAACAAGGTCAAGCCACTGAGTAGTTGGAGCACAATGCCAAAAGTTCGGTGCTTGGATTTCTATAATTTGTGTCAGTGTCAGATACTCACATCAATTTGAAACAATTTACTACTGTCATGGCAATGCAAGTACCAGAACTGCCCACAAGATTAGCAGTGAATGCCACTACAAGATGGGACACCTCTTCGTATGTCAAGTTCTAGGGCTCAGCCCTGAGTGTAGCCTCCCAATGGCTGCTCCACACAGTCCTAACCAATATGTGTAAGCATGGCAGCAATTTATCTTTGAAGTTAAAATGGTTGAGTATATCATCAGTGTTTGGGCCTAAGCTAATTAACAGCAAGCCAAGTGGGAATAATTGGGGAGGGATGATGAGAGAAATAGGATCCATAAATTTTTTCTGGACCAGAGCAAGGAAAGCATCCATGAGGTGACATTTATGAACAGAATACTGGTGAAGCAACAACAGCATATCAGACTGTAATGCCTTCTTTGGACTGGAACTGAGTATGGCAGCTTTGCGAATTGCTGCAGAAGGAGAGTTCTGTGCATTCTCCAGAAATTCTAACTTCTTGCCAGGATGGAGATCAATATACTGTATGTAACAGTCCAGTGGAGCTACAAAAGCAGGTAGATAATTGAGGCCTTGAATAGATATGATTCTGCAAGTTTTGTGGTGACTTTAATGAATGGGAGATCAGAATACAACCACTATACTTACAGCACAGTCCAACAGGTTGGATAGATTCAACTTCACATTGTTGCATGAAGTGCTAGAGGTGAGAAATGGTGAAATCTTGGCAGAATGTTTGGATGAGCATGGCAGTGTCACTGTTGACACACTCATTCTGGGCCAGCTTACGAGGGGTAATATAGATGTCAACAGTTATCTTGTTTGCAGAGGGAATCAATGGCATTTTCAAGCCTGGGCATCTAATGAGGAGTGAGATTCCACCATCTAAACAGTCTTGCATGGTCAGCTGGTTAGAACAGTGAGCTATGAATGATAAAACCCAATAGTAGTCTTACTGTATCATAAATGTCCTCAAGTGAGGCTTTGATCAATTGTGTCTGAGTGAGCATCCAGCACTCAGGCTTCTCCACAGGATTGAATAGAATGTAGTCTGGATGCAGACTGCCTGGAGTCTTCACATGGTAGTGTGCACCATCTTTGTGAGCACTGTGTCATAGTAATGCCCAGATTGCTGCCTGATGCTGGTTATTGATATAGCTCTTTGCAAACAATGATAAATAAATGGCTGCCATTTTTATGATAGTGAACTGTGCTTGGGTCTGTGGATTGGTCTCATCGACTCCAGGCTTTTGGTCTGGTGAGGACATGATGTGGCTATGGTGCAAGTCAGTCTAAGCAGATGATTTGCTTTAAGTGCTCAGACTCAGTGCTGTCAATGTACATGAGGTTCTCACTCAAGTGGCCATGTCCAAGATAGTAACAGGAACTTGACTTACATAGTATATCTTGTGTGTGCCGTGCATGATAGATTGTGTGCTATATAGCATGAGGGAGGTCTGAATGCTGTATAGACTGTCTGAGCCATTATCTAGACTATAGACTCTGTGGGTCAGATGAGATTTGGATCCATGTATGAGTTTCCAGTGCTGCACTGTGCACATGTCCAAGAATTTCAGGTCAGTTCACCAATGATGTTTACTGATGATCAATATGATCAAGTTCATTGCTCATTGAGTTTAATTCTGACAAGTCCAAGAGTATCTAGACAGTGGACACTTTATTCCAATGTACACAGCTTGTCGAGCTCAATCAGCCTAGGGCATCTTTTATTTCAAGCCAAATCACAATCCTGATGAGTAGTTCCAGTTTGTATTATCAACACAATGCAATGCATACAGTCCAACTTCAACTGGGACATTCAAGAACATGATGCTTTATATCGACATGAGTGTTGTATATATATGACAATCAATCTACAATATTGTCTATATAGTCAGCCATGGATTGAATTCCCATCATATTGTCCTCTTCATTCACAAGTTGATCATCTTCAGGTTCTCTAATAAAAAGATAGAAGATCTCATTAAAAGGTGATGCTATAACACAAGGTCAGATAGACTCTTGGACTACACAAAGTAATCTTACCTTTGTGGCTCTGTTCAGCAGGAGGTTCAGAAAGCAGGTCCACATCCACTAAGAATCCATCTTGATCAGCAAATATCCTGAATTCGGAGCACTGAAGTGCATTGGCATGTACTCCAACTTTCTGTTTAGGTAACCCATACTTTTTTTTGATGTAGTCTAAATGGTGGAAGTGAACCACATTTGTAGCTACACATGAGTGGTGGATGCACTCTAGCTCATGTGCTAAAAGTGGTTCAGATGCCTTCAAGTCAGTGATACATTGAGCTACTTCCTCATTTTTGTCATATATAGCTGTGTGTAAGTGTCAAATCTTGACATTGAGCCTTAAAAGTTCTTCTTTTGTGTGATGTAACTTGAAGAACTTGGTGATGGCCTCTTGAACAACAGACTTAGCCCATGGTTGGTCTTGGATGTCATCTCAAGTTTGTCAGAGCAGGTTGAACTCATCTAGCAATGTGTACTGAATGATGTCTTTCCATGAGACAAAAGGGTGCACAGGGACCAGCTGGGCTGCTTGAGCATTATACCATATGATCACCTTATGAATAGCTTTAGATCTCCTTTGAAGGGCCTTGCTGACCTGTTGCTAAAGCTTGTACCCTGATTCACATCAATACAGCTTCCCAATGACTAGAAAATTTTATACCTATGCCAGACATTGAAAGTTTGAAAAGTTCAAAGAGATGCATTACGACCAAATGCTCTAGATCACTCAGTGCTTCATGATACTTGTCTAGGGTTGCTTCTTTCTTGAAGTGGTTGTATTCTTTGCTGCCAACTTCTCAGAGTGACTCAAGACCAAGCTGTATTTGCAAATGCACAGCCAATGCCTTTGTATTTTGCAACCACATGAATGCAAGCTTGACGCAGATGTGTGTCTGATTAAGTGCAGCTGCCATCACATTTAGATTGCCTGTCCCAACACCATTTAAAGTCCCATTGGAAGTGGTGCATGCAGCTTCTGTTATGTCGAGATGACATATAAAGTACTCATTGCTTGTGTGAAACGTGAGCAAGGGTTTGAGCTAAGACTAGAGCAAGACTGTCAATTTAGACAGCTTGGATTCTCACAGTGGTATAGACAAGAGGGTGCAAGCAGGAGCTGAGA
>JBBPTP010000307.1:0-23002 GCA_038094195.1 Pulveroboletus aff. carminiporus | reverse complement strand
ATTATATAAGCAATAAGTCATGTGATGTACAATAAGTTCAACATGATACAAACAAACCATAACACCACTCTTTGTCCACTTCCATCATCATGAAACCACTCTCTATTGATAATATCAATCAAATCCTTACTCTTTTGGATTTGGGTCAATCTACTCATCAAATTTCTCTTGCTACTGGTGTAAACCACTCTACCATCAGTAGAATTCACTCAAAACTTCATCCTGACCTTGCCAAGTCCTCTGGTGGTCATCCTTCTATCATAACTCCCACTAATATGCATTAAGCTATTTGGCTTATGAAACTGGCAAGGCTGAAAATGCTGTTCAAGTGACCAGAACTCTTCAGAATGTGAAAAACCAAACCATCCCCTCCCAGACTATCCACAGACACTTGAAAAAGGCTGGTATGAAGGCTGTGGTGAAGAAGAAATGCCCTCTCCTTATCAAGCATCATAAGAAAGCAAGAATGGACTTTGCTCTTACCTATAGGGATTGAACTGTGGAGGACTGGAAGTGAATTATATGGTCAAATGAGACCAAGATTAATTGCATAGGGTCAGATGGCAAGAAGTGGGCATGGAAAAAGGCAGAAGAGGATCTCAGTGATAGGCTGGTGATAGGAACAGTGAAGTTTGAGAAAGGATCCTTGATGATGTGGGGCTGTATGACTTGGAATGGTGTTGGAATGGCTTGCAAGATTGATGGTAGGATGTATACTGACCTCTATATACAGATTCTAGAAGAGGAGCTTCAAAAAACCTTAGAGTTTTATAAGAAAACTCCAGAGGACATTGTCTTCCAGCAAGACAATGACCTCAAACATACCAGTAGGAGGGCCAAGGAGTGGTTTGTTGAACATGGATATGAGGTTATGGTATAGCCTGCCCAATCTCCAGACCTTAATCCCATAGAACACCTATAGTTTCTCCTCAAAAGAAGGCTGACAGAGTATTTAGAGCCATTAAAGGGAATTGTAGAACTTTGGGAGCATGTATAGGTAGAGTGGGAGAAGATTGGTGTGAGGGAGTGTCAGAAGTTGATTGAAAGCATGCCTAGAAGGGTTGCTGAGGTCATCAAGGCAAATGGAGGATATACTTCCTATTAACTTCTAATAGTATATATCCAGCAACAAAACTGTTGCAATGAGTACCTGTTACTAATTGTTGAATATTTTATTACTGTGAATGAATTACATAAGCAATGTATATATTTTTGAAAAGCCCTTTATAATGGCTTTCTAATGATATCTAGATTTGTAGGTCTAGCATCAATATATCATGAGATATTAATCAATCATTACAATTGTTGCCAACATTGCAATAGTTTTGTTGCTCAGTATATGTGGCATGTAGTAAAGGGTTGTGGTCTAGGGTATACATGTGTAGGGCATAGAGTTTAACTGTATAGTGCAAATGTAATGAGCCATTGCATGAGATGTATCTATACTAGATTGTATGGTAATGAATTTAATATAGAGTGGCAGGGATCCATGATTTGGTTGAGCCCTTTATATAGCATATGGTCAGGGGTACCTACTACATAGTCACTATCTTAACAGTTTGCATTTCCCATAGTTGATCTGCATATTTTGCAAAACTAAATAGATAGTTTTTTAGAGAATTCTTTTAGAAATCTGTTCATATATTTTTGAGAATTTAATGTTGTGGCTTTGAATTGTTATAAGATGCCAAACATGTCAAACATATATCCAGCACATGTTCAGCAGCTTATGTAAGCCTTAGTTTTGAAGTAGAAATACTCAAAATATGCTCTAAAGGTACTTTATACCATAATAAAGGTGTCTTAAGTATTTTATTGGTAGTTCTGGCCCTCTATGGTGTGTGATACTGATTTTAGATAATTTGGGGTGATAAGTACTGCACAGCCACCAAGGTGTATCAGGAGCACATCAGTTAGTATGCAATTTTGACAACAATTAGCTAGATCCTTCTGTTCTTTATATATATTAGTTGATGGTAAATGTGCTATCCTCTACTGGTCTGGCAGCCATGGAGCTTTCTAGTAGTGTATTATTTACATCTGTAACAATATGTTTAGTTAGTTGATGAGCTGCACAATTACTGCTATAGTTCAATTAAACTTATTGACTATTGCATCTACTTGCTCCCTTCAGATAACAGAGGCATTGGTCAAAATTTAATTCAAAGACATTTCATAAGAGGAAAGAAAACTTGTTTATTTAAAGGTACTTTGTTGGTCAGCATAAGATCAGACAAGGTCATAAGGTTTTCATAATATAGTTTTAATTTGGAAACAATTCTTCTTTTCTAAACCTTCTTATAGTAGCTATGGCTCTTCTCTTCCTCTGATGCTTTCCATTTATAAAGAGTTCTTCTTCAGCCTTTCTCTTGGCTGGTTTTACTTTGACTTCTTCTTGCTTAACCTTTAATGTTGAGATGGAAATTAAAGAAGGGTCTATGGTTGTTTCTTTTGATTACAAATAGGCTGGGGCTGGGGCTGGAGCAATATAAAGAGACTCCAGATCTGGTAAGATTGGAGTGTTGTTGGAGTTGACAGACCAGTCTCTCAAGGAATGGATCTGATCTTCTGCTGGTGAAATATCTTCCTCATAGATCTCTTTCTTCTTTAATTCATTGAAGAGGAAGATAAGAGCATATGAGTCTGTGAATATATTGAGAAGATCAGGCTGGCTTTCTCTAGCTCAGCTAAGAACTGATCTGCCAGTGAATCAGATGAAGAACTTCTTAATGTGGATTGTGAGTCTGTGACACTCAGACTTCTCTCTTCTTAAGGTGCAGGGGGCATAGAGTCTCTCTGTGTTAGTACTTCTACTTCTAGAGACTGATGATTGACTATATGCAAGGCAGCATATAAAAAATAAAAAGGGTCCTATTGGACTAGTATTGCTGGAAAGGGAGAGAGTGTGTGGTAAGTGTTGAAGGTTATTGTGACATGTGCTTAAAGATGATGGTAAGATGAAAGATGATATAGTCAGATTCTAATGAAACAATTCTAATTGCTACTAGAGCCTTCAGATTACCACTAGATAGCTTAGACTTAGAAGGGAGTAGATAAGGGAAAAACTCAAAAGGATCTGACTGGGTATTCCTTGGTCATACTTTGGATCCTTATATACTATGTTATATGTTTGCACCTATTTGGCCTATTATCCAAATGGAGTCATGAAAAGCCATAAGGCTATAAAATAGAGATTAAAAATATAATACATAAATGAGTCAGTGACATATCAAATGAAAGAGAGGCATAGAAGATCATAGCCATAAAATGGAAGAACTAGAAATGAAATGCATGAGGCATGAAATGAAAGTGTATATATAAAGTTAATTTCTGTCATATAAAGTTCAATTAGTTCAAATGTGTATAGATCATGAATTGCAAAGTGATGAGTGAAGAGTCAATGGAGTTTAGGGTAGGTTGGTTTGAGACTTATTAATTGTAAAGGATCAAAGGGTTATTTGAGGTAATTGATTTGAGCAGTAAGACTAGTGCAAGCATTAGTCCTGTGGCATAGTTTAACCTCATTGCAGAGGAGATCAAATTAGAGTTTGAAGAAGTTAAGTTGCAAAAAGAGCATTTGTAACACTAACCCATCATAGTTATTTGTTATTAGTGTCCTGTTCTTACATCTGGATGCTAGCAAGTAGTTGATTATTGTAAGCAAGTAAATCACTTCTGTAATCTATGATAGAAGACATGTGATGGATAATATTTTTTAGAGAAGCCCTCAAAGTTAAGAGGTTAGTCTTGAAATCCTTTAGAAGTACAATAGAAGTTAATGAGGCAATCTGCATTGGCATTGGTCTTATGCATAACTCAATGCTTGTTAAGATAGAATGTACCTTTATAGTATGTCAATGATGCTCCTACTTTATAACAGGATGCTTTATGATAGCTGATTCAAAGCCTTGGAGAAAATGGTATATCAAATAGAGGAATTTATTTTAATAGAAACATCAGATTGAGGGACTAAATTTGAGGATGGGGGAGCTTGAGATGATCGACCTAACACAAATGCTTTGTAAGCATCAAAAACAAGTGAAAGATGAAAGAAACTGGTAGTAATGTCATAAAACAAAGGAAATATCATATTAGAAGATATCTATGCATTTGTGTAATGCTAGAAATCTTTCTGGAATGTCCACAGCTTGCTTGCTTAAAAGTGAGGGTCCAGTCTATTATCAATAAATATAAGGGCAAACAAACAGGCATTGAGCAAATTAATTGCATTATTTGATGAGATCTGCTCTGTTTCATTCTCTACCAAAGATCTAATGACCATTCTCTACTCTTTGGATGATTTACTGACCCTGAAATCAACATGCTATAAATTTGAAACTTTATAGTGCATGGATATTAGCTTTCTATTGGAGTTATGTACAATGCCCTGCTTATCCACATTACAATAGTAAGAGCAATGGCAATGAAATGTAGAATCATGAGTAGGCATATCTGATAAGCAAGTTAAAATAGATAGATCAAAGAGAATATCAAAAGATAATATCTTAGATAGACAGGGGAGCACAAGAATTGAGACTAGTAAAAACTGGCAGTAAGAAGAGAAGGATCTAGCTAATATATACTATATATATATAGCAGCAAGACTTTCAGAGAGCCAAAAATAGACTTATGGAATTGTTAAGGTTTTTAGTTATTATGGTGAGAACAATGTCTCTCTATATGTAATTACATAAGAGACCAACTGGAGAATGATAAAAGAATGTTCATGGAGATGACCAGATAAGAACAGTAACCATAGAAGACACTGGCCACTATAAATCATAAAGAGCAATGTGAAGTAAGGAATAATGCATGCAGTAAGTCAAGGACCTATTAGTAAGAATGATACTTCCCAATGTTGAATAATGGGAAGCACATGACAATACCATGGTTGTTATAAAAGACAATGCCCATAGTAGACCACAGGTATTGGTGAAGATACTCTGTGATGTTGAACACTAAGGAGTGTGTAATGACACCATAGGCATCAGTGAAGATACTCTCTGGCATTGAACACTAGGAAGTGTGCAATGACATCATGGTTGCCATGAAAGATGATGTCCACAGTCCATGAGCATCAGTAAAAATACATACTCTCCAATATTGAACACTAGAGAGTGCATGATGACACCAGTCACCATGGAAGACAATGCTCATAGTAGATCACAGACATTAATGAAGATGCTCTCTAGTATTGAATACTGGGGAGTGTGCAATGACACCATGGACACCATGGTCAGCATGGAAGACAATGCTCACAGTAGCCATAAGCATCAGTGAAGATACTTTCTAATGTTGAGCACTGGGGAGTGTGTGATGACATTATGGTCATTATGAAAGACAATGCCTGTAGTAGACCACAGACATTGGTGGAGATGATACTCCCCAGTGTTCAACACTGAAGAGTGAATAGAGCAATCACTAGATGATGGGAACATATACAAGAAATGTTGTGACTATGGCTATGCTATGGGTTGCCAAATCATTACCATGTTCAATCAAAGTCTAGAGTCTTTACTGGCTCCACTAATGCTTATGGTCTACTGTGAGCATTATCTTCCATGGTGATTATGGTGTTGTCATGCACTCTCTAGTGTTCAACACTGGAGAGTATCTTCACTGATGTCTGTAGTCTACTATAGGTATTGTCTTTCATGGCAACCATGGTATTATGATACACTCCCTAGTGTTCAACACCAGGGAGTATGTATCTTCACTGATGTCCATGATCTACTGTGGGCATCATCTTTTATGGTGATCATGATATTATTGTGTGCTCTTCAGTGTTCAATATTAGAGAGTATTACCTCCATCAACAGGCCCTTAGTCCAATACTTAGCTTGATGCTCTCACTATCCATTATTACTATAGATAGTATCTCTTTGCATGAAACAAATATTAATATCTAGTCTCAGCCAAAATCTTTATATATGTGTTTTTCACATTCATTTATCCTTTCTCTAAGCTTTTCTAATATATAATTATTTCCTGTATTTAATGTACATGGTTGACCAATACTATCCTCACTACTCAATACATCATCTAGATTGACAATTCTATGATTACTAACTCTTGTATAGTCATTGTTATAACTTATCCTAGAGTAGCCTATATATTTTTTTTCTCTTCTTTATCCATGTATATTTATCCTTTTTCTTGCTTACTAAGCATGCAATTACCTTTATAGTCATATGAGTACCATTGCAGTTATAAATATTCTTCTTTCTCATTTCATGACATTTCTTTGCATTCCATTTCTTCACATGATTTACTTAGTCAGCAAATCACCTTTCACTATATAATCTTGCCCTTTATATTAGTTTTCCTTGAGCTAGAGCTCCCTTAGAAGTACTATCTTTCTACCTTTAGTAGCTTGTTCCAATCTAGCATCCTCCTCTTGTTCAGTTCTTGTCCTACTATTGAGTGGACACTTCTGAAATCACTAGGCTACCTTCTGGTAGGTATCATTCTTCATGCTTAAGTTCTTGCTTATCATAAGACATCATCATACTCTCTTGATTATTGCAATTACAGCATGATATCTTGTTCATCATCTCTCAGAACTCCATTGAAGAAGTTTATCTATCCAGGCCAAGCTTAACAAAAGTTCTAGCTTTTCTCTTATCAGCCATCACCATATGCCACTACCACCATTTCATCCTCATGATTCAATCTAATCTGGCCTTCCTAGCCTTATTTACTCCTTGCTTAAGAATAAAGATGACATCTCACAGGATTGAACTTCAATCACCCTCTAGAATATCCAGACACCAAAAAAGAAATCTTGCTCTTAGAAGATCTTGATCTATTCTACAATTAAGAAGATAATATTTAAATATTTCAGAACTTAGTCATCTAACCATCTCTAGATCATCAACACCAGCCTCTCTGACTTTATAACCACAAACAGATTGAATTTTTTTCCTAGCTACAATCATCCATTATATTCTCTTTGACTTCAATACATATTGAATTAAAGATCAGCACTCCAGAGCCTTATGACAGCTCAGAAGAATAACTCAAGCCTTGACTCAAAAGCATCCTGTTCTATCTGAACACAAATAACAAAGTATATGACACTAACAAGAAAAGAATGGAGTTTATTTTTGTATATATAAGTAAGGGGGTAGCTGCCCATTAAACTTACACATTCAGAAAGACATTTATCAATAGATCTACCATCAACATGAAGGATTGAAATGACTTTATCAAAGCCATCAAGAAAGCATTTGAATCTTCAAACTCTATTCACAAAAGCATCACATAACTAATGAACACTTGAGTTGGTAAACAAAAAGATAACTCATACCTCAACCTCACCTCCTACTTCACTCAATTTCATAATTATGTTGCTATGTCCAAAATAATAGATAACACCATCCTCATTGCTTATCCTCTGCATATATGGAGAATCAACCAAAGCCACTGCAATCAAAAACTAGCACAAAAAGGTATAGAAATATCAAACTCTATATAAAGAAGCAAAAAGAAAATTACTAGATAGAGGAAAAAGAAATTCTTGTCCACAATCAAGTCATATTTCCACTTCAAAAAAGACCCTAATGCTATGGACATTGACATAAATTCAATTCATTGCCTACCTCACCTCACTAATGAGAAATGAGAAAATCTCAAAAAGATCAGGGCTTGCTTCAGATGCTGCCAAAAAGGCCACTCCACTTATGAATGTGAAACTAAGTTCAAAAATCACCCTGCCACCTCTACCACTTTGTCATTCTTTGATAACAAGACTTTGGACAAGAAAGTTTGAAAAGAAAAGAAATCTGCCAATCTTTCAAAGCTTAAGAAGGTCAAAGACAACTCAGATTCTAAGGATGACAAAGATGTCCAAAGAATCATCTTCAACAAGGATTCTTAGTCAGGAGGACACCATTGATGTATATACCTTCCTCATATAAAGTAGCCACTGTATAAGTTTCCATCAAGAATATGACAATTCCAATTCAACCTATCATCCTCTTACACATGCTTAAAAATGTCAAAACCTGAGCTCTTATCAATAGTGGAGCTCAAATAAATTGTATAGATTGAAGCTTCATAAGAAAGCACCAACTCTTTGCCCTTAGACTCAAGAATTATATTTGCATTGGAAATGCTGATAACTCCATCAATAAAAAGAGGTTAATCAAATTTACCACCACCCTATTTGTTAATATTCAAGGTACCATTCAAGAGATGCTTTTCTATGTAATGAACTGTAATAACAATAACATCCTTCTTGGACTTTCTTGGCTCAAACAAGCAAATCTCTACATCAATTAGATAGTCTATATCTTGTCAATCAAAGAATCAAAGAATAAATTTAAAGTCCTTTTCTCTCAATATCAATCTGCATATGAAGCAAATGAATACAAGTTTGCAAAGAAACTTTCACTACTGACCTGTAAAATGGTCAAATCTGATTTCACACCTATACTTTTTGAATACATGAACTATGAAATCCAAGACCAGTTTATTGATCATGCCCTTTACAACTGATTGATCTATTATGTTGTTAGATGCAGAAATTGCTATCTGTTATCTAAGGTGATTAGAAAAATCACCAAAGCCACTGAACTTGCAGCCAAAGCTGAAAAGCTCAAGCCAAAAAAAAATACCCTTCAAATATCTCAAATTTGCCAAAGTGTTCACAAAACCTGAAATGGATGAACTTCCTCTATCTTGCCCTTATAATCATGAAATCAATTTTAAAAAGTTCTTTATATCTACAATAGACAAACTATATCTCCTATCTCTAGAAAAGTATAAAGCTACAGAAAACTTCATTGAAGAAAACCTTAAAGTAGGAAAAATCAGACCATTCAATTCTTTATGACCTTTTTGTTTTTTTTTTTTGTTAAAAAGAAAGACAGTAAATTTTGCCCTTGCCAGAACTACTGATATCTCAATGAACACACAGTCCATGATGTCTATTCCCTTTCACTCATTGATGATCTTCTTAACAAACTCAAAGGTATCAATGTATCCATAAAGTTTAATGTATATTTGAAATATAACAATATACAAATCAAGAATAGATATCAATGAAAAGGTGCCTTCCTCACTCATAAAGGACTCTTTGGATCAATGGTCATGTTCTTTGGCATGACAAATTCTTCCACAATCTTCCAACATTTCATGAATGACTCATTCAGAGACATGATCACAAAAGGATGGCTTGTCATTTATATGGATGACCTTCTTATTTTCTCTAATAATAACAAAGTTCACACTGAATGAACTTGCCATATCCTTTAATGAATGCAAGAACTCAATGTCCATCTCTACTTCAAAAAATACAAGTTTGCAACCAAGAAAGTAGACTATTTTGAAATGATTGTTAACAAACAGGAATTAGAGATGGACACTGTAAAACTTAAAGACATTGCCAAATGGCCAACTCCATCCTTAGTCAAAGAAGTTAGATCTTTTCTCAGCTTCATAAACTTCTACTGATGTTTCATTCAAAATTATTCTATAATCACTTGTTCTTTTATTGATCTGATCAAGAAAAATAATCTTAGAATTGGTCAAACAAATATCAAAAAGTTTTGAAATGCTTAAATAAATATTTCTCTCAAAAGCTCTCCTTCAATTCTCTGACCTTGTCAAATCCTTTGCCATTACCACCAATATCTCAAAATTTACATCTAGAGGCATACTTCTTCAAACTGACTCCAATGGCAAATGGCATCCATGTTCTTACCTTTCTTAATTATTTTCCTCTATAAAAAGGAATTATGACATTTATAATAGGGAACTCCTCACTATTCTCTATGCTTTAAAGACATGGTAACACTACCTCATTAGATTGATAGACCCTGTTCAAGTCTTCACTAATCACAAAAATCTTATCTACTTTTATCAACCATAAACTCTTAATTGCTAACAAGCCAGGTGGTGTTACAATCCTTTTTATCTCTTTTTCTATTGCTCTTTTCTGCTTTGAACAACATAATGTCCTCTTTAGTGAAATTACTTCTTACTTATCATTTCTTCCTTAAATCCTTGTCTATGATTACTATGAATCAGCTCTATGACAAGTCATCTCATTCTTATCTTACATTGTCTTTTATCCAGAACATTCTATTCTTAGCCAATTCTATTATATCAGCCTCATAGTTCCTATCTCTTTCATTGTTCCATAGTTTTCTATTGTGTTCTGCTATAGCTTAGTCAATCTACAGCATCTTTTCATTTATATCTTCTCCTGGGCCAGCCCTATACTAAATCAGCTATTATTACTTAAACTGTAGAATAGCCTCATGTAACACTTTTCTCCACTTGGAATCTATTTGTCATATCATCTAGCATAGTCTGAGTTTTACTAAGAATGTTGTGACTCTTTATGAGCTCCTTCCTTGGTGAATCTCTCTTGAGTCTAAGTTATCCCTAGCATCAAGAGCTAGGTCTAACAGGTGGCTCCTTAACATTTCTGATTATAATTTGAAACTTATTCACATCTCTGGTGCCATCCTATCTGACTCTGATATACTCTCTCAATACATCAACCATTTATTCAAGAATACATCCAACAACAAAGAAACCACTCTTCTTCCCCCATCTATGTTTGTATGCACTGTCAGCACCACCCTTCATTCCATTATTACTGAGAGATCTGAAAATAACACTCTCATTATCACTGTCCTTCAAGCCTTTCATCAGCAAAATAGCTCTTTTCTCATAGTAAGTTTTCACTCACCATATGTGCATTTTAATTATCACACTCAGGATAGCAGCATAAAACATCTAGATTTGATATGAAGAATGGCTGGTAAAAATTTTAAACTATATTTATAGATAGAATATTTTGTTCATTTCCTATCTAGCTCTAGCCAGTTAGACATCTTGCTGGAGAAAGCTAGAGAGTCCTGGCCAGGGCTGGCCAACCATGGATTATTTTGCTGATGTTAACAAAGAAATTCCTCCTACATTCTGCTTACATCTTTCTAATTGGCAAAGCCATGAAGGCATCATCATATATAAAGGTTATGTATATGTTCCTCTAAAAGATGTCCTCTAATGCAAAATTATCCAATCATATTGCAATAACTCCTCAGTAGGTCATTCTGATGTTTTGAAAACCTAACAACTTGTTTCAGCTAAATATTGGTGGTTAGATCTAGCTCACCATATTCAAAAATATATTGAAGGCTATGTAATATGCTAGCAAAACAAAGTTAATATTCATCCTACCATTCTTCCAATCACTTTCATTAAATTCATTACTACTTGCCCTTTCTAACAAATTTCATGTAATCTAATCATCAATCTTTCCCTTTTTCATGAATTCAATATACTCTTTGTCATGGTCAACCATGGCCTTACTAAGGGGATAATTCTATATTCCATTAAGAAAATAATCACTGCTGAAGGGATTGTAGACCTCTTCTTTCATAAAGTATATCTTTGCTTTAATCTTTATAAGAAGATCATTAGTAATATTTATATCCAAATTTGCCCTTGAACTTGAAAGAGTCCTCAGATATGACCTTACACTTTCTACCATATATTATTCTCAGACTAACAAAGAGATCAAATATGTCAATCAAGAAGTGGAAATGTATCTTCAAATCTATTGTGAAGACAACTCAACATTATGGTTTGAATCTATTTCTTACACTGAATTTGCCCATAATTATTGCCCTCAACTGGTCATCTCAAAATCTCTATTTTATCTCATGCTTGGCTATGAGCTGAAAGTCATTCCCACCATTCTTGCTGAATCTTCAGTTTTCACAGTCATTGATTTGCTCAAAACTCTTGAAGCTACTCATAGTGAAGCTCTAGTGGCTCACAAACTTGCCCATTAAGTTATGGCATCATGCTCTTAAAAACATTTCACTTCTTTCAGAAAAGGAAACAAGGTTTGGCTTGAAGTCCAAAATCTCAAGCATTCTGTCATTAATCTCAAATTCACTCTAAAATATAAGGGCTCCTTTACCACAATCTCAGTTCTATTGCCCTTATCTTACAAACTCTGACTCTTCATTTCATGAAAGATTCATCTGATATTTTATGCTTCTCTGTTATTACTCTATTGTGAAAATTCCATCCACAGTCTGAACTTTCCAAAGCCACCATCTGACCTTATTGGTGAAGAAGAGAAATATAAGGTCCAGCAGATATTAAAACACTGTGGTCCACTTTCCAATTACTACTGGCTAATAAGGTGGAAAGGATACACCTCAGAAAATGACTCATGAATCCCTGAAAAAGATCTTACATATCCACACATGGACTCTTCTCAAAGACTAGAAAATCTATCACCCCTTCTGCACAATTAGTTAAAGTTCTATACATTACCACTTTTTCAACCATGTCTCATATTCCTACTTTAGAACTTTCCATTTCTTTCTTTGCTCACACTCTTGCCCCTTATTCTCTAGCTTATGAAGATGTCCTCACATGCATCCTCAATGACTCCACCCTTATGTTGACTCTTGACAGGATCATCCATCCTCCTTTTAGCTTACTTTGTGCTATATACAGCATTCATTGCACACTCAGTACTTGTTACAATTCTTTTCCTCTCTACTTAACTTGTTTTTCTATGCTTCACACAAACCAACATCCTTTTTGAAATTACTTACAACTTTTGGATTAGCTATCTACTTATCATTTCACCATCTCATCCTTGTTTTATTCTCCTTTGAGCTCTTGGGTAAAACATCTTGATCTTATGATAATCTTTCTCTTCTTAACTTATCTCAAATACTTAATCCTCAGCTGATTTCCTCATATTGGCTTTGTAGTTTCACTTAGTTATCTGTTCTATGATATTTAATATCCTTCTACTATAGATTAGTCAATCCACAGTATTCTTCTATTCTAGTCTATCTGGATCAGCTCTTAACTAAATTATCTATCACTACTTAAGCTAAGATAGAGCATGTACTTACCTTTTTTCCACTTTGAATCTATTGTCCATTTCATCTAGCATTGATTCCTCTAAGGATATTGCTGTTAAGCTTGACCCGGGTAGGGACAAGCAAAGCCCTTCAAAGATAATGGCGATAACCAAATACGAGGAGTTGTGCGACTAAGGCAACGACGACGAGGAGATGTCGTGCTAGTAGGGCAACGACGACAAGAGTTCGAGAAAGTTGTGCCAGAAGCACAAACTTAGTAATGAGGAATGATACTACCACGAAGGTAGCCCAAGGATTCAGAGAGTGCTCAATCAATGTGGAGAGCGAGGACACACAGGAGACGGGACAAGAGAGCTAGATTGGAACGGCTACTGGAATACAGGGAAGGTATTCAAAGGGGGAAGGTAGCTCTAGCTTAGGGAAACGGGAATAGAGCTACAGGCAGGTATAAGTAGTGATGGGTGATATGCTGAGTAAGCGGATCACATGACAGGGATGGAATACA
This sequence comes from Pulveroboletus aff. carminiporus, assembly GCA_038094195.1. Lineage (NCBI taxonomy): Eukaryota > Fungi > Basidiomycota > Agaricomycetes > Boletales > Boletaceae > Pulveroboletus > Pulveroboletus aff. carminiporus. The sequence continues at coordinate 9,625 of JBBPTP010000307.1, read as the reverse complement.
ATGGAATGTAATGGAACAATGAAGAAGAACCCGAGAGACTGCGAGGGTTCTCATGGAACGAGATAGAAAGTCATGGAACAGAGAAGAAGAAGGTTCTTGACTGCGAAGGTACTCATGGAACCGTAAGGGTACTCACATGATGACTAAGCAAAGATAAGAAGAACAAGGTACGCACGAGGCGATAGATAGCTACACGTGAAGTGGAAGTCCAAGGATATCCGAGGTAGACAGAGACGGGGTTATGATACAAGACAGAATAGGGACGAGGACGATGACGGGGATGCGAATGAGGACGGGGACGAGGATAAGGACGATGATGAGGACGAGAATGAAGATAAGGTGTTAATACAGAGTATGCCAGCTAAGGCTTGGAAGGAACGAGGACAAGCGCACAAGGATGGAGTTCAGATGAAGGCCATGAGTAGACAAGGACGAGGATGTGGACAGAGGTTCTAGATCATGGATTTGGATGAATGTAATCTTGGTGTGCGAGGATGACGTTGATTAGATGAGGAAAAGAGTATAGGGGCTGGGAATAGGGGAAAACGTAACAATTGCAACTCTTTGTGAGCTCCTTTCTTAGTTAGATCTTTACTTTAAGTCATAGTTATCCCTAGCATCTAAGCACTAGATCTAACAGTACTACCATTACTCACCTTGAAGGATTTCCTTCAACCTCTGATCTTAATTCCATCCTATTAAATCTGAATCCTCTGTGGACACATCTGACAATGTCTGGACTGGAGATCATATGTATGACTGACTGAGTCAACACAACTATAGAGGGCAAGGATACTTGGTGCAGAACTTATGTGTCACACTCTTGTACTAGCCTATCCTTGAAGTCAAGAATGGAATGAGTGACATGCTTGGAAAATAAAGAGAGAGTGAGCAAGTTGCTCAAAGGCAAGAGAGAGAGAAGAGAATTAAGTCAATATTCAAACTGAGATTTATATGAATTACAGGAGGGTTTTTATACTATAAATTCAGAAGTAATATGATATGACTGATGAATCTAAAATGATAGAAATGAAGTGTGACATCAGATGATAGAAAGAATGTAGATCAGAGCTCAAGTCTGGAGTTGTCATGCCTAGAGCTATGTTCCATGACAGGTGTAGCAACAATGATATCTGAAGTATGAAGCTGGGATGAAATGAGACATAGATCAAAAAAGTAAGTACTAGTGTTATAATGGAATAGGAGATCAGAAATATATGGAGTTGTCATGAATGTAGCAGAGTTGAACTTGATAATATTTTTGGAATATGACAGTATCCCACTCTTAGGTCTGAATCTCTGAAGGTCACTTAATTAGACAATATAGAGTTTGTAGAGTTAGAATATGGGCAATTTCAGTATAAGAGTCACATGCTTAGTAGACTGTCTCTCTATCTCATTCCTTTACCATGTTCAGCTCTCCATCTCTATTTGCTGATATCCAGACATGGGACAACATATGGCTCATGGAAGATAAGAACAATGACAATACATTGTGGGATATGAAGGCTGCAGAACAATGATGGAGGGTGAAGGTGAGAAAGGAGGAAAAGACATGGTGAAACAACCCTAATAGCACTAGGCTTTCAGGTTACCACTAGGAAGCGTAGACTAAGTAGTCAAGATGATATGAGGGGAAAACCCAAGAGGATCTGACTGAGGATTCCTTGGTCATCAATTTAGGTCCTTATATACCCTACTACATGTTTGTACATATTTGGTCCATTATCCAAATAAGGATATGAATAGCCATAAGGCTATGAAATAGAGATTAAAAATATAAGTTATAATAAATCAAAATGAAAGAGAAGCATAGCAATGCATAGCCATAGAGCAGTAATGAAATGCATGAGGCATAAAAATGAAAGCATACAAATAAAGTTAAGTTCTATCATATAAAGTTTAATTAGTCCAAATATATGAAGTTGTGAGTCACAGAGTGTCAAGCACTGTGCTGTCATGAAGGTGTGATGTATCAACAGAGTTTAGGGTAGGATTTGTTCAGTCTTAGCAGATGTAAGGATGAGGAGTCATGAAGTCATGACTTTGGGTTAATTGATTTGAGCTGCAAGCCTAATGACAAGCATTAGACTTAAGTGGCTAGTTTAACCTCATTGTGGAGGAGTCTTAATTGAGATTTGAATAAATATCGATGTTGCAAAATAAACATTTGTAACACATGGCAGAAAGCAAAGAAAGAGATGTGGAAGAAGGTAGAAGAGAAAGTATAGAGGAAGAGAGAAGTGAAAGTGAAGAGGAAGGCTGAGAAAGAGCAGCAGAGGTTGGAGGCAGCAAAGAAAGTCAATAAGGCATGTAAGGCAGCAGAAGTAGCACAGGCATGTCAAGCAGAGGAGGCTGTTATAACTTATTCTAGACTTATCACATTGTATGTACTCTTTTCCTTTTCTATTTGCTTACTAATCATGTGAGTACCCTTATGGTTGCATGAGTACCTCCATAGTCATGAACATTCTTCTTCTCTATTCCATAACATTCCATCTACTTACATGATTCACTTACTCAGTGAATCCTTCATCACTATATAGTCACCCTAGTTTTTCTTTTCTTTTCCCTGAGCTAGAGCTCCCTCAGAATATCTCACTTGTACTTTGGTAGCTTGTTCAAATCTAGCTCTCCTTATCTTGTCTTTCACAAGTCTTCATCCTTCTTTTTGATTAGATGCTTCTAAAACTTCTAGGCTATCTTGGTAGTATCTTTTATCATACTTAAGTCCTTGCTCATTGCAAGGCATCATCATACTCACTTGGTTATTGCTGGTTTAGCATGATATATCCTTTGTCATTGTCTCTGACTCCATTGAGGGCTTTGCTTGTTTCTATCTGAGTCAAGCTTAACAAAAGTTCTAGCTTTTCACTTGTTGGCCATCATCATATGATGTCACCACCATATCTTCCTCATAGTTTAATCTGACTTAGCCCTTTTGGCCATATCTCCTCCTTGTCCAAGAACAAAGATGACACCTTGCAGAGTCTGACTCAGACCATCCCCTGGAATATTCAGAAACTAAAGAAGACACTTCAGAATCTGAAGACCTTGACTTTTTTCAAGAAGATAACATTCCAGATCTTGGTCAATCAATCATTCCCCATTCATCTACACTGGCATCACCAATCTCATAATCATAATCAGGTTGAATCTTTTCTATTCCTTCCTCTCTGATAATGTCTTCCTTCTCAAAACCTGTTGAATTTAAAATCAATGCTTCTAAACCCTATGATGGATCAGAAGAATTCCTTGAATCCTAGCTTGGAAGTGTTCTATTTTATCTTGACACTAATGAGAAGGTGTATGACATCAAAAAAAAGAAAATTGTCTTCACTTTGTCATATATGACAAAAGGCCCCACTGCCCATTGGGCAAATACCTTTTGAAAAATCTGTATCTCTGAAGCTACCATATCTACTGGCACATGGACTGACTTTGTAAAAGCAGTCAAGGAAGCATTTGAATCTACCAATTCAGTGCACAAATCCATCACCTGGCTTATGAACACTCAAGTTGAAAAATAGAAAGATGATTTCAACCTCAAACTTACCTCATATATTGCCCAATTTTGCAACCACATTGCAATATCAGGAATTACTGACAATAAAATCCTTATTGAATTCTTTGTCAAGGGAATACCCTCTGGCCTTACCCTTAAGATGTATGGCAAGTCTACTTGAGTAACTGCCATCAAAGATTGACATAAAAAAGTATAGAAATATCAGACCATTCAACTCATTGTTTCCTTGTACATGCTCAAAGATGTCAAAACCCATGCTTTCATTGATAGTGGTGCCCAAATGAATTACATAGATTAGGACTTTGTTCAAAAGCACCAACTTCCTACTCTTCATCTTAAGAATCAAATCTGTTACAATTTTCTACCTTTGTCCTTGTCTCTTTCTCCTATGCTTCTTTCGACAGACTCTGTTTCCATTTGAACTACTATCCAGACGATGGGTCTATGCCCTCTTCATCGTTAGTCCAGATAATCCTTCCATCTCATATCTTTGGCCATTTTAATCCTATCTTCTACTCCTGCCGGTCAGAGTCCTGTACAACGATACGATGCCATCGGACAGATATCTCCTAATCTGGTTCTACTTGTGCTGGATCGTGATCCACATTACTTAGCATATTTCATGACATTCTTTCTAGTTCTTTTGACAATGATGTGTTCTTCAGAGGTTGTCACTACTTAAGGACGTACATTACATCCATGTATTCTCATTCTCGATCTTCTGTACAGTTACCTCGAAATCTACTCGGTTCACACCCTCTGTGAGAATCTGGACTTTCATCTATCTTGACCTTAGCCTAGTCTGAGATATCTGCTGCTGGGACATTGTGCCTCTTCGTGAGTGCCTCCCCATCAGAGTATCTCATCCTCCTTGAGATGTGAACGTCTCAATGAGTATCAAGCCTTGTACATCAGATCGACATAACAAAAGATCGAGAATCTCCTCTCGTCCTTCCTATTCAGGAGTAGGACCCACCTCCAGTCACAATGTCCAGGAGAACCCTTTGCCCACCTCTCTCTTTGGAAGAGGAAGACAACACCCCAGCTCAGTCAACCCATCGTCCTAGGATCTCCAGATTGTCCCTTGCCCCAGGAAACCCAGTAAATACCCCGTGTCATTGTATCAGACTTCCCTTTGCCATCAACCCTCAGCTCATCACCACCTAGCACCCCTCCACCTAGCATCATGTTCTCACCTGCTAAACCTGCCGAAATGAGGCTTAACCCTCTGGAAGCCTATGACAGCTCATATGCAAAGAGTAATGTCTGGATCAACCATGTTACGATTTTATACCTCCATTTCCACTTAATGCTCATATCGTTGGTATCACAGACAATCCATTTTGGTATCCTCCAGTCAGGATATTGATCTTTTCTCATTTGCTTATCTCCTTTTGCTCCAAAACTCTTGATCCTCTAAGACCGCTTCCACTTTCATCCTTCTAGTCCCGACAGTCGAAGTCCTATGATGTGTGTGCGACAGCAACGGACAACTTCTCCCAAGTCTAGTTCTCTTTATACTGGACTCGTAATCCTGATTATCATAGTTTTTTCTACCGACTTCCATGACGTTCCATTATCCCTTACCTAAGCATTATCGCTGATCACTATTTAAGACCATGCTCTTGTAGTAGTTAGAGCATTCTTGATCTTCTGCAATCTACCTAGGTTGCTCCTCTGCTCAGTTTGCACCCTCTTGTCTTCCCAGCTGTGAGAATCCAAGCTGCCCGCCTGGCAGTCTTGTCCTAGTCCTAGTCCTAGTCTTAGCCAGAACCCTTGCTAGTGCTCTGCATCAGCAACGGAACTTCGTACGTCATATCGACGTAACAAACCAGGTCTTGTTCTACCTCGAAACCAATAAAGAGGTATACAACACTGACGCAAAAAGGATTGCTTTCGCCCTCTCCTATATGACCAAGGGTCTGGCTGGACATTGGGCCAGTACCTTTTGAGAAAGGGCCATCACCAGATCCACTGTCACCCTTGGAACTTGGGCAGATTTCATCACAACCTTCTGAACTTCATTCAAACACGTCAACTTAGCTCAGGATTTGTTGACCTAGCTCCTTAATGCCAGGACTGAGACAAAGGATAAAGAGGATGGAAAGTACCTTGATCTAAACTCATACATCGCTAAGTTCCAAAACCACGTCACCACTGCCAAGGTCACCGATGACTCCGTCCTGATCAAACTCTTTGCTCAAGGAATACCTCCATGCCTCACCACTCGGGTCATGGATATGACCACTCCACCCACCACCATTGCAGACTGGTACGTCAACATACCAAAGTTCCAAGCTCAGGCCAATGAAGCAAGAGCCTTGACCAGACAAAGATGAAATTACAAATCTGAATACCACTATCAGCCTACCAGGAAAGATCCAAATGCTATGGACATCGATGCCATCACTCTTCCTCCAAAACTTACTCCCATTGAATGTGCCAAGTGCATTAGAGAAAACCAGTGCTTTAGATGCCACAAAACTGGACACAATGCCCTCCAATGCCAGACTTTTAACAGGTCTGGACAACCCAAGAAACCTGCAGAAATCCAAGCTATGAATACCACCCTTGTTCCCTCTTCATTGACCCCATCTGTTCCTAAGAAATCTTCCCCAATTGCAGAATATGTTCGAACCCTGAAAGGAAGAGGTTGGACCAATGATGAAATACTCCAGAACCTCCAACTGTGTTATGAAGAACTGGTGAAGGAAGTCATAGCTGCTGTCATTGAAGAAGACAAGGATTTTTAAAACAAGGAGAGCACCTGATGTCCTCTTCTCAACCCCTTGCCAATGTACTTGTAGCAATTAACAATGAACGAGTTCTGCATATTCCCATCATGCTCAGTAATGGCAAGAAAATCATCAAGACCACTGCCTTCATTGATTCTGGAGCCACCAGAAACTTCATCAATCAACGACTAGTGGACCAACATTGGTTCCCCCATATCCACCTTTCACAACCTATCAAAGCTAGGAATGTAGATGGATCAGAAAACATTGCAGGAACTATCAAACATAGAGTGCACACAGACTTAACTATTGAACACCACAAAGAACGACTCGGACTTATGATCACTGGACTCAAGAAACTGCAGGTTATCCTAGGAATGCCTTGGCTCCAGAAGTGGAACCCACAAATCGACTGGACCAACAAGATGATCACTATTAGTCACCGATGACCACTTGAACTTGGTAGCAAACCAACTGGACTAATCCAGGTACTAACCTTTGAATCTCAGAATCAGGATGTTGTGCCTCTTCGTGAGTGCCTCCCCGATGAAGAGATTGCTAAGGTTACAATCTCTACAGAGCTTGAGCAGAAACTAGAACACAAAGACATAGCCATCCTGGACTGGTGCAAGAGCTATACGGATGTCTTTGAAGAAAAGACGTTCAATGTTTTACCTCCCCATCATCTGTATGACCACACAGTTGAACTTAAACCTTTCTTTGTCTCCAAAATTACCAAGGTCTATTCCCTTAACCCCACAGAACGAGATGCCTGCAAGGCATTTATCGAAGAACATCTTAAAACTGGCCGAATTGTCCCATCTAGGTCTCCCCAAGCTGCTCCATTCTTCTTTGTTCAAAAGAAGGATGAGTCTCTCCAACCCTGTCAGGACTACTGATACCTCAACTCCCACACCATCCAGAATGCCTATCCATTGCCCCTTGTTTCTGACCTCATTAATGATATGAAGGAGTCAACAATCTTCACCAAGTTTGACATCCAATGGGGATATAACAACATCTGGATTAAGGAGTCTGACCAATGAAAAATGGTCTTCATCACTCCCTTTGGTCTCTTTGAACCCACGGTTTTATTCTTTGGTCACAACAATGCCCTCCCCACATTCCAGACCTTCATGAATCATATTTTCGTGGACATGATCTTGGAACAGTGGCTGAAAATCTATATGGATGATCTTGGTCTACATACACGTGATGATATAACCCTATACCATGAACGAACCCTTCGAGTCCTCCAATGGCTTCACAAACATGGTCTCTCTTTGAAGCCATCCAAGTGTACTTTCGACACCTCTACCATGAACTTCCTTGGCATCATCATCAGACAAGGCAAAGCTCAGATGGATCCAGTCAAGCTCACCACTATCCACTCCTGGAGATCACCTACCTCAGTAAAAGGAGTCCGTTCCTTCATGGGATTTGCTAACTTCTATCAGAAATTTATCCTGGACTTCACCAATATCGTCACTCTGTTGAACCTCCTCACTCGGAAGGAACAACCTTGGGTCTGGACCTCTCTCCAACAAACTGCATTTGATAGACTTTGACAAATCTTTACTTCTGCCCCTGTCCTTCAAATCCCGGATACCACCAAATCATTCACTCTCATGACTGACACTTCTCTTCTCGCTGCAGGAGCGGTACTCATGCAAACCAATGTCAATGGTGACCTCCATCCCTGTGCGTATTTCTCTTGGACCTTTGCTTTAGCTCAATGAAATTATGACATTTATGACCATGAACTCCTCGCTGTCATCCTCGCCTTGGATGAATGGCGACACTACCTACTAGGCACCAATCATCTGGTTACCATCATGACGGACCATAAGAACCTGTCTTACATCAAGAACCCTAGAAGACTCTCTCGTCATCAAGCCCATTGGGCTCTTTTCCTTCAAGACTATGATATCACTTGGAAAGTCACTCCAGGCATGAAAATGGATCTGGCGGACGCACTATCCTGCAAAGACCACATTGACACCGCTGATGATAATCTTGATGTCTCCATTTGCCCTGAACCAGTAGTTATTAACACCTTGGACCTTGCCCTTCAATGCCATCTTTGGACATCCTCTCAGTCCGATCCACTTGTACTCCAAGTATTGCAGAATTTAACCGACAGTTCACCTCTATTCCCTTATTCTACACTTGCTGACTGGACCATGACTGACGGCCAGTTATACTTCAAGGGTCGTCTCTATGTTCCACCATCAGTCCGACATTCCCTTGTGCAATCCATCCACAAACATCCCTTAACCGGACATGATGGTCAATTCTGAATCAAAGCAGCCATTGCCAAAGATTATTGGTGGCCCAGATTGACTACTTTCATCAACAACTTTGTCTCTGGTTGTGCCATATGTCAACAAAACAAAGTAAACACTCATCCAGTCATCCCCACACTTACTTCCATTTCATCCGGACACACCCTTCCATTCAAACAAATTTCCGTTGATCTTATCACCGATCTTCTGCCCTCCAATGGACATGACTCCCTCATGGTCATGGTCAACCATGGGCTTACAAAGGGGGTAATTCTCGCCCCATGCTCAAAAACCATAGATGCAGCCAGAATAGCTCAGCTTTTTCACGATTTCATCTTTAAACGCTTTGGACTGCATGAGACAGTCATCTCAGACAGAGGTCCTCAATTCACTTCTGCATTCGCCAGGGAGTTGGCTAGGTTGCTCAAGTACAATGTCCAATTATCCACGGCCTATCATCTGCAAACTGACGGACAAATGGAACAAGCCAATCAGGAGATCAAAATGTATCTTCAGATTTTCTATGGCAATAATCCCCAAAAATGGTCAGACTTCATCACGTCAGCTGAATTCTACCACAACTTGATGACCCATAGCTCCATCCATCAGTCACCTTTTAACCTGATCTACAGATATGAACCACAACCATTTTCCCTGCTTGGCAAGACTTTCCTTCCTGCTCTAGAAAACTGACTCACATCCTTGACCCATATTCAAAAGGAAGCCCAAGCAGCCCACGACTTCGCTCGCCTTGCTATGATCAAACACTCTACATTGTAGGAGCTCGACGCTCTCTACGTTTGTAGACTCTGTTTTTCCCACTTTCAGGTCACTCTGGATTCACTCGTGTCCATCATGCAAGCATCCATCATGTCCTGTGTTCATCGAAGGCTGATCCACCCCTATTTGTATGTATCTGGTCCTATCTGTACACGAACTAACTATCCGGTTACACTATCTGCTCTACCTACTATCTGACTTATCTCAGGACTAGCAACTGAGATGGTTAGTACCTTACCATATGTTTTCTTGTGTCCTGGTGTCGCAACACTTATTTCTATCATTTCTATCTCATCTGT
>JBBPTP010000306.1:0-23107 GCA_038094195.1 Pulveroboletus aff. carminiporus | reverse complement strand
CAGTAGATTCAAAGTAAAGAAAACAGGAGGAAGCGCTATCCTACGGTTTAAATAGTGATAGCTAACTAACTCTAGGGCCGGCCCAGGAAGACAGAAATGGTAAGTGATGCTGCGGATTATATCATCCACAGTAGAATATTACAGAACTCAATGGAAGAAGAAACTACAAGGCCGAGATAAGAGACTCGGCCGAGGAGTAAGTGTTCATAATAAAAGTAGAACGACTAACCTTCAAGAGCTGATCATAGAAAGGTAAGATGCAGACATGAAGAAGGAATCAGCAACATATACGAGTAAGAGATGCGGGTTATTCCCAAGAGGACGGTAGGTTGGGCGAAGCAGAGGAGCATCAAGGAGGAGGAAAGAAATAGTATTGTAACAAACTGGGGACCTCGATCCGAGATGACAGAGTCATGTAGTCCGAACCTCTTGAAGACATAATCGTGAAAAAGTCGTGCAATTCCTTCGGCAGAGATGGTTTTTTTGCAAGGAGCGAGAATTACTCCCTTTGTAAGTCCATGGTCTACCACGATCATGACAGAGTCAAATCCCTGGGATTCGGGGAGATCCGTGATAAGATCTACAGAGATTTATTTAAATGGTAGAGTGGAGCGTGAGGGAATGGGGGATAGCGGTGGTATGGTCGGATGCGTGTTGGTCTTGTTTTGTTGACAGGTGGAGCATTCATTGACGAAGTTGCGAATGAAGGTAGCCAGTCCTGGCCACCAGTAGTCTCTTTCGACAATTGCTTTGGTGCGGAATTGGCCTAAATGGCCTGTAAGGGGTGATTCATGAATGGAGGTTAGGACAGGGGAACGAGCAGGTGGTGGGAGGTAAAGGCGTCCTTTAAAATATAGGTGGCCATTGTCTAACGTCCAGTCTGTAAGGGCAGACCGGCTGAACAAGAGGTTGTCTTTTTCAAGACCCTCAATTGCTCGGAGGACTAATGGGTCTCCTTTGGACGAAGCGTGGACCAGTTCCGCAAGTCTGGTGTCCAGAGCATGGACAATGATGGGTTCGGAGACAATGGAGCTATGGGTGTTATCTTCTGAAGTATCCACTTCAGAGTTTTGGGATAGGGCATCGGCTGGCCCCATCTGAGTTCCAGGGGTAACTTTCCAGAGAATATCGAAGTCCTGGAGGAAGAGGCCCCAGCGTGCTTGACGATGGAGAGTTTTTGAGGGTCTTTTAGGTACGATAGGTTTTTGTGATCGGTGATGATGGTGACTGGGTGGTTGGTGCCAAGCAGGTAGTGCTTCCACTTGGTGAGCACGAGGATTACAGCGAGCAATTCACGATTGTAGATGTCATAGTTGCGCTCCGCTGGGATAAAGGTCTTAGAAAAGTAGGAGCATGGGTGAAGGTCTCCGTTGACGTTGGTTTGCATTAGGACTGCTCCTGCTGCAATTAGAGAAGCATCGGTCATGATGGTGAATGGTTTGGTCAAGTCGGGTATGTGAAGGATGGGTGTAGACGAGAAGATACTGATTAGTTGGTCAAAGGCATTTTGCTGAAGTTGGGTCCAATCCCAAGGTTGATTTTTCCGGGTAAGTAGATTCAAGGGAGCAACTATGTTGGAGAAGTTTGGAATGAACTTCCTATAGAAATTGGCAAATCCCATGAACGAGCGGACTCCCTTGACGGTGGTTGGGGGTTTCCAGGAACTAATGGCAGAGAGTTTTACTGGGTCCATTTTTGCCAGACCATTGCCAACAATGATGCCTAAAAAATTGATTTGCGAGGTATCGAACTCGCATTTGGCCAACTTCAGAGAAAGGCGGTGTTCCCTCAACCATTGTAGTACCCATCGTGTCCTTTCATGGTGTAGTTCAAGATCGTCCTTAGTGCATATATCCATGTCGTCCATGTAGATTTTGAGCCATCTTTTAGCAATCATGTCTGCGAAGATATGATTCATGAAGGTTTGGAAGGTGGGGGGTGCGTTGCTGTGACCAAAAAATAGTACTGTTGGTTCAAACAGACCAAAAGGAGTGATGAAAGCCATTTTCCACTGGTCTTCTTCCCGAATGCGAATGTTGTTGTATCTCCATCTTATATCGAACTTGGTGAAGATGTTCGCGTCCTTCATGTCGTCGATGAGTTCAGAAATTAAGGGGAGAGGATAAGCGTTGCGAATGGTGTGGGAGTTCAGATACCGGTAATCTTGACAAGGTCATAATGTCCCATCCTTTTTAGATACGAAAAAGAAGGGCGCTGCTTGGGGTGACGTGGAAGGTACTATTCGTCCCGATTTAAGATGTTCGGTGATAAAATCTTGGCAAGCTTCACGCTCCTTGGGATTGAGGTAATATGTCTTGTCTATTTTCGGAACAAAAGAAGGCTTCAAGTTGACGACATGGTCATAGGGGCGGTGTTCAGGAAGTTTATTGAACGTCTGTTCCGCAAAGACGTCTTGAAAGTCTTCACACCAAGTGGGTAGTACCGTTTGAGTTTTCTCCTGGCGTTGTTCCAACTCCATGGACAGTGTGATCTTGTTGATGTCTAGTCCATTCAAGTCTTCCCCGGGGAGGTACTCACGAAGAGACACAACGTCCCAGGGAGACATGGAGGTTTCGACACCTAGGATCTCTTCGTCGTCCTTTCTCTCCATCCTTACCCGTTTCTGAGTCCAATCTATTTTTGGGTTCCATTTCTTTAGCCATGGCATCCCCAAGATTATTTGAGGGATCTTTAGTTTGGTTATCATCAGCCCGATTCTTTCCTTATGTTGGTCAATGGTGAGGTCCATTCGTGCTTCGTGTTTGATAATTCCTTCTTGGTTCTCTGTTCCGTCGACATTGAGGGCTACGAGAGGTTGTTTTAATGGTAGTCTAGGGAACCAGTGTTGTTTGACGATGCTTGCATCGATGAAGTTTCCGGTTGCTCCGAAATCAATGAGGGCGACCATTTTGATGATTTCTTGACCAGTATATAGCTTTACAGGAATGCGCAAGGTTCTTTCATTCGTTAAAGCAGTGAATACATGGTTTAGGCTGTGAGAAGGAGACGCCAGACATCCTTCTCTTTCTAAAAATCCGACGGCGGGGTTTCGGTTTCTTCGTCAAAGCAGATCTGCAGCGTTTGTAAGATTTGCTTTGGATCCTTCCCTTTTCCTTTAAGGGTGGTAAGGTAAGAGTCGAGGGGGTCAGTTGGTTTGGGCTGGACGATGGTAGTGTTTGACGAGGATGGGGTGGTCGAGGTTGCTTGTACTTGGGTAGCAGGTCTAGGGGAGAAGACGACCCTGCAATTTTGAGCTGAGTGCCCAACTTTCCTACATTTGAAGCATCGGTTCTCCCAGATGCATTTAGCTCTCTTGGTAGGGGTAAGCTTCTTAAGGCGAACAGCGTCGACATCCATAGCGTTTGGATCCTTGGCACGGTTGGTGAATGAGGAAGGGGGTGAATAGCGGACTCCTCGTTTGAGGTCCTTGATTTTCATGAGTTGCGTGTGGTAGGTTTTTGCTTTCTCAATCCATTCCTGGAATGTGGTAGGGGAATTTTCAGATCCTAAGATCATAAGAGCGAGCTTCTGGTCAATGCCCATGGTAAAGTCATCAATGAGGGCGTTGTCGTCAACTACTCCAGCTTTGGCCGCCAGAGCTTGGAATTCTGTGATATACTCCTGGAAGCCATCGTCCTTGGAGTTCTTGGTCTGGGTAAGGCAGTGGAGTTCCATTCGAGCTTTAGCTTTAGAGTCGAATGGAAAGAAGGTGGATTGGAAATCCTTGGCAAATGCGTCGAAGGTTTTCTTTGTGGGGTCGATGGAGGCGTCCCCCATCTTATCATACCACATTTCGGAAAATGCGATGCCTCTGCCTTTACTCATCTTGTTAAGGCAGGTCAAGATCTTGGTACCATCATCGGAGTAGATGGTCGGGTTGACGGAAAAATAAGCGTTCATTGCTTTGATCCATCGGGTAGACTCATCAGAGTCTCCCGAGAAGTTCGCTGGGAGTGCGGCTTTGACTTCCGATCGGGGAGTAGACATGATGATCGGTAGTGGGCTAGGTGGTGTACTAGGTGGTGGTGGACTCGGTGGGGGGCTAGTGAAGATGGGGCTGGGTGACCTGGGTGCAGTGATCTGGGGAAGGGGTTGTGGTGCTAGGATTCGAGGGGTGCTACGACTAGATGATGACTGGGTTACTGGGTATGTACCTGGTTGGTAGGTACGTCTGGTTCTGGGGAATAGTGCTGGGTTATGCTGGGTGGACGACGAGGTGATTCGTCGACTAGGTGGTAACTGGGTTTCTGGGTGGTCTTCCTCTTCACTGAGAGGTGGTCTGATTGTACTAGGTGCTATGGTGACGAGGGGGTAGTCCTACTCCAATGATAGGAGGGACGAGGGTGACGTTGAATCTTTTGTTAGACCTAACGCTGCGATGCCTAACACGAGGCAACGTATGTCGAGCAAGGGACTAACGGACTTGAGGAGATTCGACTAGGGGAGGAGCTCACGAAGAGTCACAACGTCCCTTGCCAAATAAGATGCTAGGCGAATTACACAATAGATTCAACGTGAAGAAAACAGGAATGGACGCTATCCTACAGTTTAAGTAGTGATAGCTAAATGACATCAGGGCCGGCCCGGATAGACTAAAAGAGTAAGTGATACTGCGGATTAGATAATCTGTAGTAGAACGACATGGAATGTAAAAGAAGTAAGTGATAAAATGGAACTACGAGATCAAGATAAAAGACTTGATCGAGGAGTAATTGTTCAAGATAAGAAAACACACGACTGACCTTCTGGAACTGATCAGAGAAAAACAAGATGAGGGTGGACAGAGATAATCAGTAAAACGTGCTGGTAAGTGGTGTGGACTATTCCAAAGAGGATGGTAGGTTGTGCGAAAGAAAGGAGGAGTAAAGATGCAGAAAGGAAATGAATTGTAACAGAAACCATATCAGGCTGCACTATTTCAGGTACCCAGGACTTTGGTGACACTGGCTGAAGGTGATTGAGAGTCCCACTCCTCAGTGGAACTCATCATCTTCGCCCTTCCATCCCTCGCTCGAGATTCTTCAGATGCTTTCTTGACTGAATATGACCAGGTAAGTGGCAGCAATGAATAGGTTTTCCAATGCCATGACTCTGACAAACTTTGCAAACCATATAGCATAGATCATCACAAACTTTGGTGAACACTATAAAGTCAGTGAGATCAGAGAATGTCGATTCTACTAGATTTACCTTACCAGCTGCATCAAGAGGTACTAGTTTTGAAGACCTAGGCATGATAGGTTGTGGGTGATAGCAAATTCCAAATGCACTTGAAGTGTCATCCCTTCCCAAACAAAAAGAAACTGGCCAGAAACTTGAAAATCTGCAAAAGTACTCCTCTCTTCTTTCTGTCTTCTAATCTCATGCAATCCACAGTGGCCCTTGTGATCATTTGTGATGGCTATGAATATCTCTGCATCCATCACCAAGACAGCTATGCTGCCCAATGTCTTTTTTACTTTGGAATATATGGCCTTTAAGAAAACCAAGCGCAGAAACCAGCACATGCTTGAACTGGAAGTAGAAAACCCCAATGCACATCTGAATGCATATACCTCACATGAACCAACTGTTTACTATGTCGAGAGCTTCCATAAGGACATCCTGGTTGCCGTCGACATCATCAGCAACATACTTCAGATCTCCAAGCTCGAGGATGCTGCAGTTGAGTGCAAGTGAGACGTCATCCTCTGCAAACAATAAAAGTTGTAAACGACTCAAAGAAGTGGTCTTTGATCATCTCCATTCTGTATTCTGTTGCATTCCAAGGTATATCTTTTTCTCCTTTGCTTTATTGCCAATGTCCCATAAGTCAAGTCTTTGGTCAGACCATTCTTAGTCCTGAAGCCAACATTTTGTCTATCAAATGCAATAACCTTGCAAACTACATCAAGACTAATTACACCACTAATTGTATGATTCTGGTTGGTGCCGGTGGTGTTGGCCAGCAAGATCTTATAAAACTTGTTGAGAAATACTTCTCTTCCCTCTCTGTTTCTCCTAATACTGTATCTCTCAGTCATTTTGCCCACCCTTGCTCTAACTTCATTGACTCTGAAGTTTGCATCCATAATGACAAACTTCATGTGTTCATGTTGTTATTACTGTTGTGGGATGGAGTTCCCAGGACTATTTCCCCATGCTGGTGATGCAATCTATTATGAGTAACTGGGACCATTCATTGGGTTCATCTCCTTTGCTGTCTTCTCAGCTTTCTCATATTATTTCTTCAAACAGCCTTGCCAACAGCCTCACATCTTTCTCTACATCTTACTCAAATACTGGTCTTTGGGGTATTTACCTGATGTTAGAGAACCTCATGAATCTCGACAACATGGTCCACTTTGCACTCAAGGAATGGATCCACATGTCAATGGTCAAGCATGCTAAAAGCCAGCTCAAGGCTGGTCTTCTCCTTAGTCTAGATGGGACCACTACTATTGCTGAGGATATTGGGTGCCAGTTGGTCACTACTGGCCATCGTATGATGCCAAAGCAGATTGAGAATGCCATTTATGCTGTTAGTCCTGAAGAAATCAGACATGTTACTCAGAAATATCTCTAAGAAAAGGACGTGCATTCACTATTTTCCACCTTTCCATATTGACAGGTATTGATGTATTTTTCTTAGATTGTGATCGCAGCACTTGGACCCATTGAAGGTCTTCTCGACTACAACCACTTGTGTTACAGGTGCACTCTATGCTATAGTGCATTGAAGCTACAAGCACTATGGATATGAATATGGACTATGGATACAGATACAGACTACGGACCAAGAACATGGACACTCTTAAGTTTTATCTTATCAGTACCAGACTTACTGATTACTCTTTATTTTCACATCTTCACATGTGCACATAGTCACATATTACTTATTCACCATTTTATGACATCACGATTATCACTCTTGATGGAGTCATGCTTCATGATCATCACGACCCCTATTCTTATGAGTCATGATCATAGATGAATCACACCTGATGCTTGAGGCATATGTTACAAATGCTCTTTTGCAACATCATAACTTATTCAAAACCCAATTAAAGCTCCTCCGCAATGAGGTTAAACTAGCCACTCAAGTCTAATGCTTGTCGTTAGGCTTGCAGTTCAAATTAAATACCTCAAAGTTACGACGTCACGAACCCCTAAACTCTTGTATCTGCTAAGTGTGAACCAACCCTACCCTAAACACCGCTGATATCTTCACGACTTCACAATAGCATGATGCTTGACATTGTGTGACTTATGACTTTACGCTTTTGGACTTATTAAACTTTATCAAACAGAACTTAACTTTATTCGTATGCTTCCATTCTATGACTCATGCATTTCATTTCTGTTACCCTTTACTCTATGGCTATGCATTATGATTCTCTTCCATTTTGATACACCACCTGACTCATGCTTCTCTCATTGTTTTAATTACCACTTCACAGCCTTATGGCTGTTCACCTCTCCATTTGGATAATGGACCAAATAGGTACAAACATGTATTCTAGTATATAAGGACCCGAATCGATGACCAAGGGATCCTCAGTCAGATCCTCTTGGGTATTTCCCCTCATCTGCTCATCTTCTAAGTCTACGCTGCCTAGTGGTAACCTGAAAGCTCTAGTGGCAATTAGGGTTGTTTCAGCATAAGGCTATGTCTTCCATTCTACCACATCT
Organism: Pulveroboletus aff. carminiporus; assembly: GCA_038094195.1. Taxonomy (NCBI): domain Eukaryota; kingdom Fungi; phylum Basidiomycota; class Agaricomycetes; order Boletales; family Boletaceae; genus Pulveroboletus; species Pulveroboletus aff. carminiporus. The sequence goes on along the minus strand of JBBPTP010000306.1, from coordinate 15,436 downwards.
ATGCTTCTTATTCACATTAAATCCACACCTTATGTGTATGTTTATGCTTTTCTTCCATTCTTACTTATTAGATACACATTATAACATCATGGACGACACAGGATATCTCTAGATGAGGCATCCATAGATACAAACACTAGTAGAGTATATATATGACCCATGTAGAGCCAGAGAACTCTAACCAAGTCTACTCTGGAGTTGTCCCCCATTCATAATAAGACTATTATCACTCCACTTGTGTTCCCCTTGCCTAGGGTTACCACTACTATGGCAGACGTTGCCTATGCATAAGAACATGCATATAAGAAGACCTAGACCACAGAAGGCTATGCCTCTGTAGGCAGTCCATATATAAAAGACATACAAAGATTGTAGAAACCAGAGTACTGGAGACATAAGAAGGTTTCTTTATAGGTTCCTAGCTTGTAAGCAAAGCTAGTCAAGTCAAGCCCACTTGGTAAAGGATACCACAAGAGTAACAAGACACTTCTCTTGGGCAACTACTATTGCCTCTTGACGGCTACACCTCAGGGGTTTAGGGTTGTTTCAGTGCGTGAGATAGATTTTTCTCAGGCACCCATGAGTCATCTTCCGGAGTATAGCCTTTCCACCTAATAAGGAAATAGTGGTTTGAGGATGGACCTCGATGTTTTAATATTCGCTGTATTTCATATTCCTCTTCTCTGCTGATAAGGTTAGGGGGTGGTTTTGGAAAGTTCAGACCATGGACAGTGTTTTCACAATAGGGTGATAATAAAGAAGCATGGAATACAGGATGAATTTTCCAAGTGAAAGGAAGACAAAGTTTGAATGATAAGGGCAATAGGACTGATATAATGGTAAAGGGTCCTTCTTGTTTAGGGGCAAATTTTGGGTTGATGATGGAACGTTTCAGATTTCTAGCTTCAAGCCAGACTTTGTCTCCCTTCTTGAAAGGAGTGTAATTGCAGCGTGTGCGTGATGCCATAACTTGGCGAGCGAGTTTATGTGCTGCTAGTGCTTCAGACTGAGTGGCTTCGAGGGTCTTCAGCCTATCTACGACTGTAGGGATAGAGGATTCAGAAAAGATGGTGGGGATAGCTTTTGGTTCATAGCCGAGCATGAGGTAAAATGGGGATTTGGAAGTGATGGAGTGGGGGTGGTGATTATGAGCAAATTCTGCATGAGAGATTGATTCAGATCATGAGGCAGGGTTGTCTCCACAATAGATTCGAAGGTAAGTTTCAACTTCCTGGTTGACTCATTCCATTTCACTGTCCGTTTGAGTATGATAGGCAGTGGAGAGGGCAAGATTATAACTGTTACGTTTTCCCCTATTCCTAGCCCCTATACTCTTTTCCTTGTCTAATCAACGTCGTCCTCGCACACCAAGACTACATTCATCCTAGTCCATGATCTAGAACCTCTGTCCACGTCCTCGTCCTTGTCTACTCATGGCCTTCGTCTGAACTCCGTCCTTGTGCGCTCGTCCTCGTTTCTTCCAAGCCTTAACTGACACACTCTGTATTAATACCTCGTCTTCGTCCTCGTCCTCATCCCTGTCCTCGTCCTCATCCTCATTCTTGCCCTCATCCCTGTCCTCGTCCTCACCCTCCTTCCCCATCCTTGTCCTCGTCCCTATTCCATCCTGTATCATAACTCCATCTCTGTCTGTCTCGGATATCCTTGGACTCCCACCTCACATGTAGCTATCTATCGCCTCGTGCATACCTTGTTCCTCTTATCTTCGCTTAGTCATCATGTGAGTACCCTTACGGTCCCATGAGTACCTTCACAGTCAGGAACCTTCTTCTTCCATGTTCCATGACTTTCTATCTCATTCTATGAGAACCCTCGCAGTTCCTCGGGTTCTTCTTCACTGTTCTATTACATTCCATTGTATTTCATCCCTGCCATGTGATCCGCTTACTCAGCATATCACCCATCACTACTTATACCTGCCTGTAGCTCTATTCCCGTTTCCCTAAGCTAGAGCTGCCTTACCCTTCGAGTATCTTCTCTTGTATCCTTCGTAGCTGTTCCAATCCAGCTCCCTTGTTCCGTCTCTCGTGTGTCGTCGCTCTCCACTTTAATTGAGCGCTCCCTGAATCCCCGGGCTACCTTCGTGGTAGTATCTTTCCTCAAGTTCCATCGCCCCCGTAATCTCAAAAGGGCTTTGCTTGTTCCTATCCGGACCAAGCTTAACAATAACCAAGGAGGCGTCCAAGTTTCAGGGCGAATTTTGAAGTGAATTGTGGGCCTCTGTCACTGATTATTTTCTCATGAAGACTGAAGTGAAGATATACTTTGTGAAAGAAGAGGTCTGCTACCCCTTCAGCAGTGATAGTTTTCTTAGTGGGGCATAGAATTACCCCCTTAGTAAGCCTGTGGTCTACAATGACCAAAAGCATATCGAAACCATTGGATAAGTGTTATGTCAAGATGACATACAAAATACCATTGCTTGTATGAAGCACTGGCAAGGGTTCGAGCTAGGACTAGAACTAGAACAAGCCTGCCAGATGGGCAGCTTGGATTCTCACAGTGGTATAGACAAGAGGGCGCAGATTGAGCAGAGGAGCAACCAAGGTAGATTGCAGAAGATTGAGAATGCTCTAACTACTACAAGAGCATAGCCTTAAGTAGTGACAAGCAATTGTGCTTAAGTAAGAGATAAAAGAATGCTATAGAAGCTAATGGAAAGATCCATGGTCATCAGGATTATGAATCCGATATAAAGAGAACCAGATTTGGGAGAGATAGTCCGTTGCCATCACACACACATTACAGAACTCCGACCGTCAGGATTAGAAGGACAAAATAGAAGTGGTCTTAGAGGATTAGGAGTTTCAGGGCAAAGGGAGATAAACAAATGAGAAAGGACTGGTATCCTGACTGGAGAATACTGAAGCAGATTGTCTGTGAGGTGAACAATACGAGAACCAAGTGGGAATGGAGGTATAAAATTGTAACAATAAGGGAAGATCAGTGATCAAATCACAGGAGATTTGTTGGAACGGGCGTGTGGCAAGAGATTTGATTGGTGTAAGTGGTGGAACTGTAGGATGGATATTAACCTTGTTTTGCTGGCAGGTAGCACATCCTTTGACATATTTTCGAACATGGTGGGTGAGACCTGGCCACCAGTATTCGCAAGACACAAGTTATCAGATTTTTAATACTCCTGGGTGTCCAGTGGAAGGGTTGTCATGGCAGGAAGAAACAATTTTGTGACGAAGATCATCTTCCAGGGGAATATAGACGCAATCTTTGTAGGTGATTACTTCATCACAATTTTGCCAATCCGAGAGGTGGGAACAGAAAGGAGGTGGAATTTTATTGTCTAATGTTTGAAGGGCTGTGAGTACAAGGGAATCATTATTGGATTATTCCGCAATGATAGAATGAAGGGTCAAACTAGCTGTGCGAACAAACATGGATGGGGGAAGAAGGGTTGTTTCTTCATTATCAGACGCATCTTTTGGAAGATGGTCAATGCATCAAGAAAGAGCATCGGGGCCTGATAGGGCAGTGCTAGAGATGTGGATGAGTTTCAGATCGTAATCTGAGATGTCAAGTAACCATCGCACTTGGCAATGGTTTAAGGTTTGGGGTTGTCAGAAGTACGTCAAGTTTTTATGATCAGTAAAAACTTAGACTGGGTCCACTGATCCAATGAGATAATGTCTCCATGCTTTGAGGGCTTGGAGAATAGCTAGTAATTTGTGATCATAAATGTCATAGTTTCATTCTGCAGGGGAAAAGGACTGGGAGAGGTAGAAGCAGGGGTGCCATTCACCATTAGAGTCCATTTGAAGTAGAATACCTCCAGATGCAAATTTGGAGGTGTCAGTGGCAATGGCGAAGGGTTTTGTGAGATCAGGAAACCAGAGGACAGGTTTTGAGAGGAACATGGTTTTAAGTATTTTGAATGCTTGTTGACATTTATCTGACCAATTCCAAGATTGAGACTTCTTGGTTAGGTCAATCAGGGGGCGAGCAACTTGTGAGTAATTTTGAATGAATCACCTATAGAAATTGGCGAATCCAAGGAATGATCAGACTTCTTTGACTGATGAAGGCATGGGCCATTTAGCGTTGCCTTCGAGTTTAACTGGGTCCATTTCCAGTCCTTGTTTGTTAACAATCATTCCAAGATAATCAACTTCTTTAGTGGCAAAATTGTATTTTTCAAGTCGGAGGTGAAGATTTAGTTCCTGCATTTGTTGTAGGACGCGGCGAGTGCGATCAGTGTGGATGTCTTCATTGTTGAAGAAGATAAGGAGATCGTCCATATAAATGATGAGCCATCCTTCTGCGATCATATCTCTAAACAAGTCATTCATGAAGCGTTGGAATGTGGCAGGAGAATTCATCATGCCAAAGAACATGACCATTGGTTCAAATAGTCCTTTGTGAGTGAGAAAGGCACCTTTCCACTGATGCCCATCTTTTATGTGTACGTTGTTATATCCCCATTGAATGTCAAATTTTGTGAAGATATTGGTGCCTTTGAGCTTATCCAAGAGATCACCAATGAGGGGAAGAGGATATGCATCTTGTACTGTGTGTTCATTTAAGTAGTGATAATCTTGACATGGGCGGAGTTTTCCATCTTTTTTCTGGACAAAGAAAAAAGGAGACGCTTGAGGGGAGTTGGAAGGGCGGATTTTTCCAGTATGAAGGTTTTCTTCAATGAAAGTTTCTGTAGCTTCTCGTTCTTTTGGGAATAGGGGATATAGCTTGCCTATCTTAGGCATGAAGGTATCTTTAAGATTAATCTCATGATTATAAGGACAAGATGGAGGGAGTTTGCCAGCGTCTGGTTCAGTGAAGACTTGGGCGAATTCTTGATATTCTGCCAGTAATTTTTTTCTTGGTTTCAGCTTTTCAGCTTCTACCATGAGTTCAGTGGCATGGGTTATTTTGTGAATCACTTTTGGGGATAAATAGTGATTGTCTGAGCGGATGGTTCAGCTAATGGATTCAGGGAGGAGAGTGTGCTTTATCTTAGTCTTTTTGTTTTGAATTGCATGGATGAGGAGAGCACGGTTTATGAATTCTTCTTGAGTTTCATATTCCATGAATTCATAGAGGGCAGGGGTAGATTCTGGTCTAACCATTTTACAGGTCGGAGGAGGAAGTCTCTTGGCAAACTTGTGTTGGTTTGCTTCATAGGCAGACTGGTATTGGGCAAAGAGGATTTTTGATTCGTCCTTTGATTCATCGAGGGAAAGAGATCGGGCAGACCAATCTACAATGAGGTTTGCTCGTTTGAGCCATGGGAGTCCCAGGAGGACGTTATTGTCACCACAGTCCATAACATAGAAGAGCATCTCTTGGACGATGCCTTGAATATTGACAAAGAGAGTTGTGGTGAACTTTATTAATCCTTTGGAATTAACGGAATTGTCTGCATTGCAGACTCAGATTTGATATTTTAGTCTAGAGGTGGGAAGTTGGTGCTTCCAAATGAAGCCCCAATCAATACAATTCATTTGGGCGCCACTGTCAATCAGGGTGCATGTTTTGATGTCTTTTAGCGTGTGTGAGGGGACGATGAGTTGAATAGAAATCATCATATTGGAGGTGGATACTCGTACAGCGGCTACTTTACATGAATGGGAAGGTACTGGCATCGAGGCAGTCTTTCCATTTAAAAATCCTTTTTGAAGGATACTCTTTGGACTTCTTTATCATCCTCAGAGTTTGAGTCGTCTTCGACCTCTTCCAGTTTTGGGAGATCAGCCAGTTTCTTTTCCTTACATACTTTCTTTTCTATGGAAGATGTAGACGAGGTGGCAGCAGGGGTGAATTCGAACTTTGTTTGACATTTGCAGGCAGAGTGTCCTTTGTGGCAGCATTTGAAACAAGCTCCAATCTTTTTGAGGTGTTCTCGTTCTTCTGGGGTTAATTTTGGTGGGTAACGGATGGCATTGACGTCCACGTCCATGACATTTGGATCTTTTTCTGGTTTGGTGTAAGATCTGTAGGTGGGATTGGATTTCTTGCATTGGGATTCAACTATCCCCTTGGCTTCTTCATAAAGAGTTTGGTACTCTTGGACCTTTTTATATCATTCTTTGATGGTTGTGATGCGGGTTGTTTCTCCATACATTTTGTGGACGAGGCCAGAGGGAATTTCTTTGGCAAAGAATTCAATGAGGATTTTGTCGTTGGTGATTCCAGATGTAGCGATGTGGTTATGGAATTGGGCGATATAAGAAGTGAGTTCCAGGTCTTTGGTGACTCTAGAGTTCATGAGCCATGTAATGGATTTGTGCGCAGAATTGGTGGATTTGAAGGCTTCTTTGACGGCCTTGATGAAGTCATTCCACATACCAGTGGAGACAGCAGACCTGAAGATGCAAGTTTTGCAGAAGGTGTTTGCTCAATGGGCAGCAGGACCTTTCATCATGTAGGAGAGGGCGAAGGTGATCTTTTTCTTATCTATGTCGTAGACTTTCTCATTGGTGTCCAGATAGAACAGGACGTTTCTGAGCCATGGTTCTAGGAGTTCTTCAGAACCATCGTATGATTCCGGAGCATTGATTTTGAGTTCTACGGGTTTTGATGATGTAGACATGACTGGTGATGGGACAAGAAAAATTTGACCTAATTGAGGTTGCAAGGTAGGTGATGCCGGGGTAGGCAACCAAGGGATGTTTAGCGGGGTGAGGTCAAGGTTTTCGTCTTCCTGAAATAGGTCGACGTCTGAATCAGATTCCGAATCTTCTTTGGTGTCTGGAAAATCTGGAGGATGATCTGAATCAGATCCTTGGAGATGTTGTCTTTGTTCTTGGATGAGGAGGAGATGTGGCCAGGTAGGCCGAGTTGGATTGAACCGTGAGGAAGATATGGTGGCAGCAGCGTACAATGACAGCCAGCAAGAGACAAGCTAGAGCTTTTGTTAAGCTTGGCTCGGATAGAGACAAGCAAAGCCCTTCAGAGAAAGTATTGTCTTCGTGGAATGAGAACAAGACAGATGATATGATGATGGACGAGGAATTGTATATCCAAGGTGACAAGGACGAGGATATATCATACGTAGAAAGCAACTATGACAAGAGTACAAGAAAGTCGTGCAATGAGAAACAACTTAGTTACGAGGAAAAATACTACCACAAGGGTAGCCCAGGGATTTAGAGAGCACTCAATCAATATGGAGAGCGAAGACACATGGGAAACACAACTGGAAAGCTAGATTGAACAGCTACTTCTGTACAAGTGAGAGTACTTGAAGGGAGCTCTAGCTTGGGAAACTAGGGGAGTAACTATGAGGGCTTATATATCAGAAGGTGATCTGCTGAGTAAGCAGATTGATGGAAAGTCATGGAATAAAGAAGAAGGAATGCCATGACTGTGAAGATTCTCATGTGACTGTAAGGGTTCTCACATGATTAGTAAGTAAAGATGAAAAAGAATACACACAGTTGCGATAAGTCTGGGATAAGTTGTAACAGGTTCACACAGGGCAATATGTCCATCGATGAATTCATCGTAAAGTGGGAATCGCTTTACAACCAAGCAGCACTAGATGATTCCGACGCCATAAGGCTGTTGGAAAAGAACGTATCAAGGGGCATCATTGCCCAAATCTTTAAAGAAGGCAAACGGCAGCAAACGCTGGCAGCCTATCTCGCTGAAATCTGCCATGTTGGTATGGCAAAAGAAGCCCTTGATTTTATAATGGGCTATATGACACAAAGAAGCAACAACTTTAAAGACAAAGGACAAAAGAAGTCCAACACCATGGACATTGACGCAACAGACCATAGGCTGTTCAAGTGCTACAACTGCAGAAAGGAAGGGCACTTGTTGAAGGAGTATCTGAAGCCAAAAATAGAATGCCCCAAATGCAAGTACATGGGGGGCGCTCACAAGAAATGATGCCTGAAAGGGAAAGATTGCAAGGCCAGAGCAGCCGAAGAGTGGAGCAACTCAAAAGATGAAAATCCGAGAAGCTCAAAATCCAACCTGGACTGCATGGTTCAGAAAATGTCACATGAAGAGGCCAAGGCCTACTTCAAAGATTTGTTTCTCACCCGTGCCAAAGAAAAGGGAAAAGGCAAGGCAACATAAGTGCACCGGGCACAGACGTTGCAAGAAAGAATCATTATGCAACCCTGGGGGTTGAAGAAAGTTCGGACTCAGATGTATCTACAGATTCTATACATAGAGACTCTCTCAATGGAGAGGTTTACCAGGGCATCTGCAAGGATTACCCTTTTTGCACCATTTCACATCTGAAGAAGAACGACGACAATGAAATCCTGGAAGAAATTTTCATTCGAAATGTTAACATCCAAAAGGAGATTAATTTGGAAGTCACCATTGCTCCTGGACAAAACAAGAAATCTACGATCAAGACAGATGCACTGCTAGACAGTGGTGCCAATGTCATATTTATTGACAAAACATGGGCTGAGAAAAATGGATTACCAATGAAGCCCTTGTCATGACCTATTCCAATCTACAACATGGATGGAACCAAGAACTCCGCCAGATCTATTACGCATTCTATGGACTTAATTATTACATATCAAGGTCATCAAGAATGAGTACTGGCAGAAGTCACCACCCTGGGAAAGAATCAATTAATCCTGGGATACTCTTGGCTGAAACGCCACAACCCTGAAATCAACTGGGCTAAAGGAACAGTAAAACTTAACCAATGCCCTAGATCTTGCCAGATGCTCTCAGACTGCACTAATTTTTTGGCTACACTTGATAAGGAAGAACAGAAACAAGCTTACGTGGCCTACCATTTACGCGCTGCCATGAAACAACTTCCTAAGACTGACAAGACTGCAGAGCAGCTTGTATCAAAGCAGTTCCACAAATTCCTTAAAGTATTCCACAAAGGAGAAAGTGAACGCATGCCCATACATAAACCCTGGGACCATGCCATAGATCTCAAAGATACGTTCAAACCTAAGAAAGGACATATTATACTCCTTTATGTCACAGAACAGGAAGAAGTCTCAGCATTCATAGATGATCAATTAAAGAAGGGTTACATAAGACCCTTCAAGTCCCCTCAAACATTACCGGTGTTCTTCATACCAAAGAAAGATGGACGAAAAAGAATGGTACAGGACTACCGTTACCTCAATGAACACATGGTCAAGAACAACTATCTGCTACCACTCATTTTGCAGCTAGTTGATAAACTCAAAGGGGCTAAGTTATTCACAAAAATGGATCTTCGATGGGGATACAACAACGTATGCATCAAAGAAGGTGACGAATGGAAAGCTACATTTATTTGCTTCAGAGGAGCATTTGAACCTCTCATCATGTACTTCGGATTATACAATTCCCTAGCCACATTCCAAGCAATGATGAACGAAATCTTTGCCAATATGGAAGCAGTGGTGGTTGTCTACATTGATGATTTATTAATATTCATCAAAGATGACAACAAGGAAAAACATGACAAGATCGTGATGGAAGTCCTTCGTCGCCTAGAAGAAAATGACTTATTTGTCAAGCCAGAAAAGTGTACATTCCATGCCATGGAAATTGAATTTCTTGGCATGTTTGTGGGACAAGATGGCATTAGAATGGATGAATCTAAAGTAAAAGCTATTCTGGAATGGCCCACACCCAAGACAGTGTGTAGTGTCCATGCTTTCCTTGGACTAGCAAATTTCTATCACAGATTCATTAAAGACTTCGCTAAAGTGGCTAGACCACTTCATGATCTGATAAAGAAAGATATCAAATTCACATGGGAAAGTCCACAACAAGAAGTATTTGATATGCTTAAACAAGCATTTACCATGGCACCTATACTTGCCTATCCAAATAACGATAAGAAATTCTGGCTTGAAGTCAACTCATCTGAATTCGTGACAGGAGCAGTGCTCTCTGTTTATAAAAATGACGAAAAATGGCATCTGATCATATATTTCTCTCATGCCCTTTGTTAAGCCTAGCACTGCGATACCTAGTGTGTAACACGAGGTAGCAAGTTCTTGATACTAGGAGTAACAGACTCAAGGGAGATTCTACCAAAGGGAGGAGCTCACGAAGAGTCGCAACGTCCTCTAATGAAACTTAAGTTGAGCTAAGCAGAGGATGACAGAATAGATTCAAAGTGTGGAAACCGTTACATGAAAATACTACAGGTTTAAATAGTGATCACTGATTGTATTTAGAGCCGACCTGTCTGAAGTTGAATTGGAGAACAAGGTATAAGAGGAAGCTGTGGATTGGCTAATCCACAGTAGAAGCAAAATGAATACTATGGAAGGTTTGATGAGTAATAGGAACTATGATGTTGATATAAGAGAATCAACAGGGGAGTTAGCATCCAAAGGCAGAAGCTCAAAGAAGGATAAATCGTGGGCAAAGCGGTGAGATAATGAGCAACCAATAAGATAAAGTATCATGGCAAATACCAAAGGTGATGGCAGGTTGTGAGGTAATAAACAGAACGAGGGACAAGCAAAGGAAAAGAATTGTAACACCCTTAACTCCACCAAAAGAAACTATCCAATTGCTGATAAAGAAATGCTCAGTGTAATACAAGCATTGGAAGTTTGGAGACATCACCTTGAAGATACAAGGCATGAGTTTGAAATATGAAACAACCACACCCATCTACAATTCTTTATGACAAGACAAGACCTCAATTGTTGCCAAGTGTGATGATCTCAATATTTATCCAGATTTAACTGTATATGGGTACACAAAGCTGGAACCATGATGGGAAAAGCTGATGCCCTATCTAGACGAGAAGATCACCTTGAAGGGATCGAAGATGACAACAAGGGAATCATTGTTATCTTCCCAGATAAGATCAGACAGACACTTCTGATCTCAGATGAAGGGGTCTCAATCAAGCAATGCATTTTTAATGCAACCATGTGCCTGATGGAAATGCAAACCTGAAAGGTACTTGAAAAAGAAAAACTTGAAATCCATGATGACGGTCTACTGTATGACCAATACAAAAGAATTTACATTCCAGATATGCCTCAGTATCCACTACTATGCATGGAAGTCACTCGACTTCATCATGACACTCCAGTTTCTGGTCATCCTGGATATGAGAAAACTATAGAACTACTGCAACATAGTTACTGGTGGCCAGGAATGGCTACATATATTAAAGATTATGTCAAACATTGTGACAGGTGCCAACATTTCAAAGGATCAAACCAGACCCTAGCTAGCTTGTTACAACCTTTAGAAGCACCTCAAATTCCATGGGAACACATCTCCACAGATTTCATCACAGATCTTCCTAAATCTCATGGATTTGATGCAATCTTGACGGTCGTTGATCGCTTCTCAAAGGAAGTTGAGTTTATTTCCTGCATGTGAACATTTCATCAACTTTGAGATGATCCTGCCTAAACCTATCCATTCAGCAGACAACCACACATTCAATGCTATCGGAAGAGGAGACCTCTACATCCACCTATCCAACAGCAAAAGAACATCATGTATTCTGTTGAAAAATGTCCTCTATGTGCCATCAATGAAGGTTACCCTCATCTCCATCAGCAGACTCACAAGTGCCAGATATGCCACCCTATTCCATGATAATTCCTGTCATATCTTCAACTCACAGAAATGTCTCCTTGGAGAAGTCCCACTAGCAAATGGCCTATATCATACCCGAAATCAGTATACCACATCATTCACAGACACCACATGCACTGAAGAAGTACTCACTATGCAAGAACTTCATACCCGTCTGTCCCACATTGGCACAGGGACAATTCATTACATGCTCTCAAAGGGCATGGTGACTGGCATAATGTTACATCCAGATCACACGACCATGGGCCAGTGTGAGTCATGCAAATATAGAAAGGCTACATGAAAACCTATCAGGAAGATTTATAAACCAAAACATTGTGAAAATTTCAGTGACAAGATACATACTGATCTGTGGGGGCCTTCTCCAATGTTGATGTCCTTAAAGAAAGCCTATTATTGCATGTTCACCAATGATCACATCCGATACATACACATCTATCTCTTACTGGCCAAATTGGACACCTTCGATGCCTACTGCCAATATGAAGCATGGGTTCACAATCAGTGTAGGACTGGCATCAAACATCTCCATTCTGATCATGGGAGGGAGTACCTGAGTGTCGAATTCACTCGTCATCTAAAACTCAAGATACTGAACACAAACTCACTACCCATGATACCCCACAGCATAACAGCATTATGGAATGTCTTAATCAGACATTGGTCAAATGGGTGCACACAATTCTCTATGCAAGCAGTCTGCTGAAATTTCTATGGGGTGAGGCCATTATGCATGTCGTCTGGGTGAAGAACAGGTCAGCAATATGAACACTTGATGGAAAAACACTTTACGAGATGCTGAACGGCAAGAAGCCCTCCATTGCCAACTTACCAGCTTGGAGCATGCATTGCTGGATGCATGACGCAAGCAGCTCGAAGCTTGACATTCGAGCACATAAAGGTTATTGGATGGGTTACAACCATGACAGTGGTACTCACTGCATATACTTTGCTGACCATCACATCATGTCAATTGAGCGGAATGTGATGTTCCAACATAGTGGAAGTGTTGGGGTCAGTTACATCCAGGCTACCATCCTGAATGAGGGGAAGAAAGGAAATATCAATCAGCCAAGTGTTCAGAATGATATCAACAATGACATACCTGCAACCTCAGCTCCTGTTCAACCTGAACAGCCTTAGAATGACCACCTTGGCACTAACTTCAAGATACCTGCCCCACAGCCCCAACTACCGCGATCGAATCATCAGCATACAGAATTACTATACCTGCAAGCACTACATAATGGCATGGGCACTTATAATGGGTGCAATGCCACTCCACTGCTGCCATGCAGTATTCGAGCCATTGCAAGCAGAAACAGAGGACGAGAGGCTGTCAAAGAAGAAAAGAAAGGAGATCAGAGTGAAAAAAAATGGTGATAGCAGTGATACCATCGATAAGGACTCAGACACTGCTGCTGGTGTGTGGGAATTTGATGGTGATGATGTGACCTATGCCATGGTCACTCATAGTGCTGAAGTTGAAGCTTTGGAATCGATGACAATAGAGGAAGCAAAGAGATGGCCAGATTGGATGAAGTGGAAAGAGGTAATTAATGCAGAACTGAAAAGTCTCAATGATGTACACACCTGGGACATAGTCAAACAGCTAATGAACACAAACATCATAAGCTGCAAATGGATCTTCAAAATAAAGAAGAACGTGGCTGGTGAAGTCGACAAGTACAAAGCCTGACTAGTTGCATGCAGCTTTACACAACAACATGGCATAGACTATGATAAAACTTATGCACCCATTGCATGTCTTGCATCAATCTGCCTCATTCTTGCCATTGCAGCCCGTCAAGACTGGAACATCGACATCTTTGATTTTTACAGTGCCTTTCTCAATGGGAAGCTCAACAATGATGAAATCATCTATATGGAACTACCACCCAGCTTCGACAAATGCGGATGCAACCTCATTGCTAAACTCTATGTTGCACTCTATGGTTCAAAGCAGGGCATGCTCAAGTGATATCAGCACCTTTTGAAGGAACTTGGTGAATTGAGATTCAAACAGATGAAAGCCAACTGGGGAATATTTGTTGCACTTGTTGGCATACATATCCTAATCCTTGCATCACATGTTGATGACTGTATGATCACAGAGAGCTTAAAGGAACTTATTAAGACATTCAAGACCGAAATTGGGACTTGCTTTTGTATCACAGATCTCAGATCCATCAGCTGGTTGTTGGAGATGAAAATCACCTGAGATTGTGCTGCATGGACCATCTCACTCTCCCAAGAACCATACATCAATGCAATACTCACCAAATTCAATCTCGTGGATATGAAACTGATTTCAGTTCCTCTCGACCCTAATGTTCCATTATCAGAGACCCAATGCCCTTGGACCATCATCGAAATCACCAAGATGTGAAATATTCACTACTGGGAAGCCACCAGCTCTCTGATCTATCTCACCATGGGTACATGGCCAGATATTGCATTTGCAACATCATATGTATGTCAATTCAATGTAAATCTAGGCTAAACTCATTGGAAAGCCATCAAATGGATCTACCACTATCTTGTCAGCACCAGAGACTGGATGCTTACCTTTGGCACCCAGACCCAAGGCCTCGTTGGCTATGTGGATGTGGACAGTGCTTCACAAGAACATCATCATGCTATTATGGGATTTGTGTTTCTCATTGATGGCAGAGCAATCCTCTGGGGTTTGAAGAAGCAAGAGCTCATCACCTTGTCCACTGCTGAATTAGAGTATGTGGCAGCTACTCATGCTGTGAAAGAGGCCATCTGGCTTTGACATCTTATTGGCGAAGTATTCTATCCACTCAAGCACTCAACCATCCTCTATGGTGACAATCAGGCAGCCATTGCACTTATGCAAGATGGCAGTTTCCATACACGTATGAAACACATCAACATACACTACCATTTTATCCATTTTTCTGTCAAGCAAGGCCAAATTCATTTTCTCTATTGCCCTACTAATAGTATGGTTGTAGATACTCTTATCAAAGCTCTCTCCAGTGAGAAGGCAAAGCATTTTGCCTTCGAACTTGAACTATGCCCTTCCGTTTGAGGGGGAGTGTAGGAGTTATGTTGAGTACAAATGGTTAGTGGCTATACATATTATATAATCTCACATCACACCATAGATAATGTTTTCTCATCTGTTCACACCTCAGTGACTGTTTACCACCAGTTCACTGAGGTAAGTTACTACTCTACTTAGACTATTCTTTACTAATATCCTGTAGTCCTACTGTGTGCTATAGGTAAATACCACAGTGACTGTTTACCACCAGTTCACTGAGTCCTACTGCATGCTACACTCTCTACCACTTGTCTCAAGAACTAGATCCATATTTGTAATGCAGATAACTTCATCAACTCCAAAGGACTTATAAAGTTCACCACTATCCTCTTCATGAATATTCATGGCATTATCCAAGAGATGCTCTTCTATGTCATGGACTGTAGTGATGATAACATTCTTCTTGAACTTTCCTAGCTCAAACAAGCAAATTCTATTGTCAACTGGTTCATCTGGTCTCTCTCCATCAATGAAGATAAAGATGAATCCAAAATTCTTTTTGTCTGATATCAATCAGCACACAAAGCAAATGAACACAAGTTTGCTAAGAAACTTTCTCCTCTAACCTGCAAAATGGTTAAACTCAAATCTATCTCTGCTCTTTTCAATTACATGGATTATGAAACACAGGACAAATTCATAGATTGTGCATTATATAACTGATCCATCTATTATATTGTCTGCTACAAAAACTGCTATCTTTCTCCAAAAGTAATCTATTATAGGTGCACTCTATGCTATAGTGCATTATGATTACTGAAGCTACAAGCACTATGAATACAGACTATCATTTTCCTAAGTCTTATCTTATCAGTACTGGTTTTACTG
>JBBPTP010000305.1:0-23122 GCA_038094195.1 Pulveroboletus aff. carminiporus | reverse complement strand
TGTGACTTGACTTGGTTGTTAGAAACGAATGTGCTTAGTAAGCTGCTTAGCAAGCTTAGTCATTGTTCGTTTGAGAAAATGTTAAGTCCCGAAGGACGAGGTATTGCATTAGGCAGCGTTTGTAACATGTTCAGCACATGTTCAGCAGCTTATGTAAGCCTGAGTTTTGAAGTAGAAATACTCAAAATATGCTCTGAAGGTGCTTTATGCTATAATCTAGGTGCCTTGAGTGTTTTATTGGTAGTTCCAGCCCTCTGTGGTGTGTAGTACTGATTTTAGGCGATTTGAGGTGATAAGTACTGCACAGCCACCAAGGTGTACCATGAGCACATCAGTTAGTATGCAATTTTGATAACCATTAGCTAGCTTCTTCTATTCTTTGTACATATATTAGTTGATGGTAAATATATCATCCTCTACTAGTCTAGTAGCCATGGGGCTTTCTAGTAGTGTATTATTCACATTGTAACATCTATCACTGATGATTTTCTCATAGAGACTGAATTGAAAATATACTTTGTGAAAAAAGAGGTCTGCTATCTCTTCAGCAGTGATGGATTTCTTAGTAGGGCACCAGGAGCATATCAAAACTATTGGAAGGAAGGAGATTGGTGATTAAATCACACAAGATCTGTTGAAAGGGGAAAGATGCATGAGATTTAATGGGAGTAATTGAAGGTATGATGAGATGAGTATTGACTTTGTTTTGCTGGCAGATTGCACAGTCTTTAACATATTTTTGGATGTGATGGGCTAGGCCTGGCCACCAATATTCAGCCAAGACCAACTGGTGAGTTTTTAGAACACTGGAGCATCCAGAAGAGAGATCATCATGGTAAAAAGAGACAATTTTGCATCTAAGGTCATCCTCAGATGAGATATATACACAACCTTTGTAGGTGATGACACCTTCATGATTTTGCCAGTCAGATAGGCAAGAATGGAATGGAGGGGGAATTTTGTTATTTAATGCTTGAAGAGCAGTGAGGACGAGGATATCATTGCTAGATCATTTGGTGATAATGAAGTGTAATATTGAGCTTGCTGTTCATATGAAATGGATGGAGAGAGAAGGGTAGTTTCTTCATTATCCAACACATCTTTTGGGAGATGATTGATGCATCAGGAGAGTACATCAGGGCCAGAGAGGGCTGTACCAGGAATGTGAATAAGTTTCAGATCATAGTCTGAAATATTGAGTAACCACCATGCTTGGCAGTGATTGAGAATTTGCAGTTGGTGAAAGTATGTGAGATTCTTGTGGTCAGTGAATACTTGGACTGGATCCA
Organism: Pulveroboletus aff. carminiporus; assembly: GCA_038094195.1. Lineage (NCBI taxonomy): Eukaryota > Fungi > Basidiomycota > Agaricomycetes > Boletales > Boletaceae > Pulveroboletus > Pulveroboletus aff. carminiporus. The sequence goes on along the minus strand of JBBPTP010000305.1, from coordinate 21,833 downwards.
CTGATCCAATAAGATAGTGTCTTCATGCTTTGAGGGCACAGAGAATAGCAAGGAGTTCTCAGTCATAGATATTGTAATTTTGTTCTGCTGATGAAAACAACTAAGAGAGGTATAAACAAGGGTGCCATTCACTGTTGGCATTAGTTTGAAGGAGTATATCTTCAGATGTGAACTTGGAAGCATTGGTAGTGATGGTGAATAGTCTGGTGAGATCAGGGAATTGAAGGACTGGTTTTGAAAGGAACATTTGTTTAAGCATTTCAAACTCTTTTTGGCATTTATCAGACCAGTTCCAAGACTGAGATTTCTTGGTAAGATCTATCAAAGGACAAGCAATTTCAGAGTAGCTTTGAATGAATTATCTGTAGAAATTGGCAAATCTAAGAAAGGAGTGAACTTCTTTGACTGAGGATGGTACTGGCCATTTTGCAATACCTTCAAGTTTGACAGGGTCCATTTCAAGTCCCTGTTCATTGATGATCATATCAAGGTAATTGACTTCCTTGGTTGTGAAGTTACATTTTTTGAGTCAAAGATGAAGGTTAAGTTCCTACATTCATTGCAGAACACAGCAGGTTTGTTCAGTGTGAATCTCTTCATTGTCAGAGAAGATGAGAAGGTCATCCATGTAGATGACAAGCCATCCTTCAGCAATCATGTCTTGGAACAAGTCATTCATGAACTGTTGGAAAGTGGCAGAGGAGTTTGTCATGCCAAAGAACATGACCAAGGGTTCAAAGAGGCCTTTGTGGATAAGAAATGCACCTTTTCATTGGTGCCCATCTCTAATTCATACATTATTATAACCTCAACATACATCAAATTTGGTGAACACATTGGTGCCTTTGAGTTATTGAGGAGGTCACCAATGAGGGGAAGTGGGTATGCATCATGTACCATATGTTCATTCAAATATCAGTAGTCTTGACAGGGGTGAAGTTTGCCATCTTTCTTTTTGATGAAGAAAAATGAAGAGGCTTGAGGGGAGTTAGAGGGATGGATTTTTCTGATATAAAGGTTTTTATCAATAAAGCTTTCTCATCCTTGTTGCTGCTGGTATGATGGTGGTCACACCACCATGCTCTCAGCATCATCCTCATCCTTGTCCTCATCACTGTTGATGTGATGGTGGTCACATCACTGTGCTCTTGATGCTGTTGTCCTTGTCATTTTCATCCTCATCACTGCTGATATGGTGGTGGTCACACCACTATGCTATCATTGCTGTCATCATCATCACTCTCATCATCATTACTGCTGATATGGTGGTGGTCACACCACCATGCTATCATCACTGTCATCATCATCACTGTCATTGTCATCACTGCTGGTATGGTGGTGGTTGCACCACCATGCCATCATCATCATTATTGTTATTCTTGTCCTCATCATTCTTATCCTCATCCTTGTCACCACTGATATGGTGGTGGTTGCACCACCATGCTATCATCATCATTGTTTATGGATAAGACTCCCATCATACTGGTGATGGTGTCATTGTGGATGAGGAGGTGGATGTGCAACCACATCATTGCCATCATTGAGAGTATGGTGGTGTGTGCCACCATGCTGTCAATGTCATCATCATCATTGTTGTGTGAGTGGGGGATTGTTCCACCACATTTATGTCATCATTGTTGTCATCATTGTGGATATGATGGTACATGCCACCATGCTATCAGCATTGCATGTATGGATGGATGGTCATGCACTGCATGAACATTGTCATCATTGGCATAATCTGCAGGCTGTGTTGATACTGTTGTTCTTGCCATGGTGATTGTGTGATGCATGGTGGCAGACCTACTGTGCTGTCACTGCTGCTATGAGGCTATGGTAGTAGTGGTGGTGGTGGTTGTGCATTTGTGGCATTGAAGCATGACATGAAGCAACTACAAGCTATCAAACAACCCTATACAGGATTGCTAGTTGTCAAAGTCAAAAGAGAAAGAAAATAAAGCAGAAGGGTCAAATAAAGGAGCTCCCCACTTGTAGTGATGAGTCTCAAAAAGAACTTTATTGAGGGACTTTGCATCAAAGGCTCAGCTTTATATACTACATGGAGTATGGTCTTATTTGTACATATTTGTGTAAGTAAATAGCCCATTTATGGAGTCATATATCCTAATATGATAATGGTTAATGTCCATGACAAGTCATGGTGACTTGAAACATATCTGTGCATAGCCTAGTGGCATATCTTTGAAATAAACAGAGATTAAGAACATACTGCACATACATTGTGTGGGAGAATGGAAGATGGAAGCATGATGGACACGTTGTCCATTATAAATGTGGAAATAGAAGTTAAAGAACTTCTAGATGAAAATGAAAAGAATCATGACTTGAAAGAATGTGGGTCAAGGGTTTGTTACCCTTGATACATGACTTAACTTAGGAGAATAAATGAGAGTTTCTTAATAAGCAGCTTAGTCCGCATGCTTAGTCATTTGTTGCAGAAAGAAAATATTAAGTCCTGAAAGACAAGGTATGTTTATTAGGCAGCGTTTGTAACATGACAAGTCAAACATGATTAGCTAATTGACCCAGTCTAAGACACAAAATTTTCACCAAGTCCAAAAATGTACTATTCTAATTAATGCTAATGAAACCTAAGTACATTTGGTAGTATCTATTAGTGTTATGATTCTATACCTTCATGTCCACCTACTGCTGCTATTATTTGCTTCACAGACAATCTGATTTGATATTCTTCAGTCCAGATATGTATCTTTTCTCTTGTGTTTATCTTCTTTTTCTGCCAAACTCCTTGTCCTCTAAGACCACTTCACCTTCCATCCTTCTATTTCCAATGGTTGGAGTCCTATAACATGTATGTGATGTCATTGGACAATACCTCCCAAATCTAGTTCTACTTATACTGGGTTCATATTCCTGCTTACCACATTTCTTTCATCTCATTCCATAGTATTCTGCTTCTTTCCTTACCTAAGTAGAAATGCTGGTCACTACTTAAGATGAGGCTCTTGTAGTAGTAGAGTCATCCTTGACCTTAGCAATCTATCTGGTTGCTCCTTTGCTCAGTCTGCATCCTTTCATCTATAACTCATCAGAATCCAAGCTGTCCATCTGACAGTCTTGTCTTAGAATCCAGCTTGAACCTTTGCTAGTACTCAGTACTAGCTGCTTTAGTCTTATATGTCATCTCGATGTAACAATTAGGGTATGCTGTATGATGACTGTGCCCGACTGTGCTGCACTGTGTGCTATAGGGCTGAATTGGTGGGCCACCATGTGACACATTATAACATATTGTAGTGCTGTGTACCTGTCACATTACTATGGTATGGTAATGTAAGATGCTATAACATGCTGTAAAATTAGACATTTTTCTGTAAACTGTTGAAAGTCTATGTCTAAATTAATGATTTGCTGATGTGTACAGAGAATCCACCCATACCACTGCAATCAAGGATTGGTACAAAAAAGTTCAAGAATATCAAGCTCTGTTCAAAGAAGCCAGAAAAATTATCAGCCCTCAATAAAAGAAATTGTCTACTTCACTCTCATACAAATCCTATTCCTATCCTGAAAAAGACTCCAATGTCATGGATGTAGACATTAATGCCATCTAATATCCTCCTAAACTTACCTCCAAAGAAAGAGAATGCCTCAGAAAGATTGGAGCATGCTTCAAATGCCATTGCAAAGGCTATTCTGCTCAAGATTGTTGAGCCAAATTTGAATCATCCACTTCTACCTCCACTTTCTCTGTTACAGGTGCACTCTATGCTATAGTGCATTATAAATATTGAAGCTACAAGCATTACAAATATGAACTAGGAATATGAATACTCTTAAGTTTTATATTATCAAGTACTGGTTTTGAAGCAACTACAAACTATCAAACAACCTTATATAGAATTGCTAGTCATCGAAGTCAAAAGAGTAGAGAGAAATAAGAGGAAGGGTCGAATAAAGATATCCTCCACTTGTAGTGATGGATGACAAGAAAACTTTATTGAGAGACTCTGGCGATAGAGGCCCAACTTATATACTACATGGGTGTGTATATCTATTTATACTTGTATTTATTATAAATAATCCTTCTTAGGAAACATATAACCATAAGAGGTAATGAGGCTGTCCATGATGAGTCATACATATCCATATATAGCCTTGTGGCATATCTTTGTAATAGATAGAGATTAATAACATGTTGTACACATGTTGTGTGGCAGAATGGAAGATGAGAAGCATAATGGACACATTGTCTGTTATGATCATGAGAATAGAAGTTAAGGAACTTCTACATGGAGATTTAAAAGAACCTTGACTTATAACAAGGGTAGGTCAAGGGTTTGTACCCTTGATACATGACTTGACTTGGATGTTTATAATGAATGTGCTTAGTAAGCCACTTAGTCAGCAAGCTTAGTCATTGTTTAGAAGAAAAAGTGTTAAGTCTCGAAGGATGAGTTATTACATTAGATAGCATTTGTAACAGATTTTACTGATTATTCTTTATTTTCACACTATCACATCTTCACATATGCACATGGTTACATTTCACTTATTCACCTCTTTATGACTTCACAATCTCACTCTTGATGGAGTCATGCTTCATCATCATCACAACCTCTATCTTTATGAGTCACGATTATAGATGAACCACATCTGATACTTGAGGCATCAGACTATGTCTTCCATTCTACCACATCTATGCTTCTTATTCATATTAGATCCATACCTTAGATGTATGTTTATGCTTCTCTTCCATTCTTACTTATTAGATACACATTGTAACATCATGGATGACACAGGGTATCTCTAGATGAGATGTCTATAGATACAAACATAAGTAGAGTATATATACAACCCATGTAAGGCATAAGAAACTCTAACAAAGTCCTCTTGTATATTCTCCTCTAAAGAATAACTATTATCATACACTTCCTTTGTTTCTAGCTTGTAAGCAAAGCTAGTCAAGAACCTCTTGGTAAAGGATATTACAAGGCTAACAAGACACTTGCCTTGGACAACTACAGTTATCTCTTGATAGCTACACCTCAGGAGTTAGGATTGTTTCATTCTCTGAAATCAAATCTGCAGACAAGAAAGTTCACAAAGAAAAGAAGCCTGCTGATCTTCCAAAACTAGAGGAGATTGAAGACAACTCAGATTCTGAGGACAACAAAGATATTCAAAGAATAACTTTTAATAAGGATTTTTAAATGAAAGGACAGCCTCAATGTCTGTACCTTTCTCATGTAAAGTAGCTGCTATATGAATATCTATCCAAAACATGATGATCTCTATTCAACTCATTGTCCTCTCACACATACTCAAAGATATTAAAACATGTGCCCTCATCAATAGTGGCATCCAAATGAATTGCATTGATTGGAGCTTCATTTGAAAGTATCAACTCCCTATCACCCATCTCAAGAACCAGATCTGAGTTCACAATGTGGACAATTCCATCAACTCGAAAGAGTTAATTAAGTTTACCACTATCCTCTTTGTTAACATTCAAGGCATGGTTCAAGAGATGCTTTTCTATGTCATAGACTGTGGTGATGACAATGTCTGTTACAAATGCTGCCTAATGCTATATCTTGTCCTTTGGAACTTAACATCTTTTCACTCCAAGAATGACTAAGCACACTGACTAAGCTGCTTACTAAGCATACATACATTTTTCTACCAAGTCAAGTCACATATCAAGGACAACATACCCTTGACCCACTCTCTTTTAAGTTACAATTCCTTTTAATCTCTATGTAGAAGTTTCTTAACTTCTATTCCCATGATCATAATGGACAATGTGTCCATCATGCTTCTAAGCTTCCATTTTCCCACACAACATGTGTGCAACATGCTATTAATCTCCACCTATATCAAAGATATGCCATAAGCCTATGCATGGACATTAAGTATAGCCTCACAGTTACCTTTTATGGATATATGTTTTCAAACATGGACTATTTATATAGCCAAATAGTTACAAATAAGTACAAACCCCATGTAGTATATAAGTCAGGCCTTTAATGCAAAGTCCCTCCAATCTAGTTCTTTTCGACACTCATCACTATAAGTGGGGAGTTTCTAGATTTGACCTCTTATCTTTCTCATCCTCTTCTCTTTTGACAATAATGACTAGCAATTCTGTATAGGGTTGTTTGATAGCTTGTAGTTGCTTCATTAGAACTAGATTGCCTCAAACTTGACAATAGTCTCATTTGCAAGTATGTATTCAAGAGCTATTACTTTCTAGCTTCACTTCAAGTAGTGTACAGATTCTCACATGCTTGGATAAGTGCCAAGCTCCTCACTAGAAAGTTACTCGGCCATGTCATCTAGGCATGAAGTGGAGCAGCTAACTCAGTCCATCAACAATATTGCCATGCACCTCGACCAAGCTCAGAGGTTGCTTGAAGAAATCTTTGCCTCTTGCAGTACATCTCCCCTCCCTTCAGCAAGTCCTTCAGAGCTAGTCACTCCAGAGAGAGAGTTTGGGTTCATTGACAAGTGGCTACTAGGCATACCTACCCAAGTAGTGAGGGAATTTTTACCCGTAGAGTTAGAAGAAGGCCAGGTCAGAGAAATCTCACCCAAATCTATAAGACACAAGCATACTAGAAAAGTCTACTGATATGACTACAGCAAAGTCTGGATGGACAATTACGATATCCTTTTCCACCCTTACCTACATCCTCGTTCTTACCTACAATGTTTAAAGAAGTACCCCTACTAAAGTATATACTATGGCACAAGTTCCTGAATTAAACAACGAAAACTGGGCCAACTTGTTGGCATCATTCCAAAATACCATAAAACAAATTCAAGCAATGGAAAATGAGAGGTTTGCTCTACAAGAAGCCCTAACAAGGGCTGAAACACAATTGGAGATGGCAAAGGAAAATACTGAGCAAGCTGATCAAAGAACACATGAGTTCATGGGAGTATATACCTAGGCCATAGAAGGACAATCTGCTGTAATAGGATCAGCAGCAGAAAGTACAAGCAAAGTAGAAATCTTTACAGACCCAGGCATCTACGATGAAAGCCTTTCAAAGTTTGAAGAATGGTGGACGAAAATGAAGGCCTGGATGGACTGCAACCCAAAGTAGTTCATGGGCAAATCTGAGTTGGATGGGGTGCCAGAACCCCATGGGAAAAATCAGGCATATGCAGTCTTATCTTGCCTGAAGGATGAGAAAGGAAGTTTCTTCACAGAAGTAGAGCTGCAGAAGCTCACTGCCAGCAAGTCCCTGATCGATGATTGAGATTCACTTGTCATGGAGATTGAGGGGTTGTTTCATTCTCAACTTCAGAAGGACTGGGTAAAGAAAGAAATTGCCAAATGTATACAAGGAAACAGCTCCATACTTGTGTTCATCATGAGGTGGAGGAAGCTATACTACCAATCTGGCATAGACCAAAGTCATGGCATCTACTTGCTGGAAAATGCAATACATCCAGATATCAGACTGGAATTGTTCAAAGGTCGACAAAAGCAGACTGTTGACCAAACTCTATTTGAAATCAAGAATATCAGTATGCAACTAGAAGTGTACCGCATGTTCAATAAATTCATGGGAGCCAAACCATGGAAAAAGAAAGAAAAGAAGAATGAGGCCAGAGTGGCTAAGGCCAAAACCACCAACACAAGTCGAGGCAATGGCCCCTCATGTTTTAATTGTGGACAACAAGGGCATTTCATAAGGGATTGCCCTAAACTAAAGATATAAAGCCCAGAATGTAAATTTCTGGGCTCAAAACACAAACCCAGATGCAAGAAGGCACCAAAATCCAAAGTATGAACTGCAATGACCTCAGGAGGGGAAGGCAGTCATGAGAATGAAATGCCCCTGAAGAAGGAAGATGCCAAGGGCAAAGGCAAGAAAAAAGCTGACCTTTTCACTGCTGTGAGGGGAATGTCTTTCAATGAAATGAAGGCATTCTTTTATGACATGAAAGAATCTGAGTCAGTAAATCATGGATGGGATTGAGTAATCAGAGTGCTCAGTCTCATAATGTTAAAAATGAAAAATACAAAAATAGGTTCAAAGTTCTTTCCATGGAGGAAGCTGTAGATGGCGACCAAAATGATGATTTATTAAATTGCCAGAAGGAGGTGTCTTCTGCTAGTCAGAAGCATGTCATCACTGTAAAGGACATGCTTAATTCCTCCACCAAAACAAAGAAAAAAGATGATAAAACAAATTTCTCTGAAAAGATCTTTACCAGATCTGCCAACCTGTCCAAGAAAATACTCCTAGACATTAAAATAAGTCATGATGGGAAGAACCTGAAGAGGATCAAAGTGCTATTAGATAGTGGTGCAAATGTTATTTTCATCGATAAGAAATGGGCCCAAAGTAATGGCCTTGTGCTTAAGGCACTAAAGAACCTGATCCATGTGTTTAACATTGATGGAACACAGAACAATGCAGGAGACATCACACACTGCACAGAAATTATAATTGAGTTTCAGGGTCACCATGAGAAAGCTACAGCTGAAGTTATAGATCTTAGATCTAATCAATTGATCCTCAACTACTCATGGTTGAAATGCCACAACCTTGAAATTGATTGGGAAAAGGGGTCCATCAAAATGACCCAATGCCCATGCAGTTGCAAGATGCTGCAAGAAGTTCCCACATGGATCTTGAAGGAAGAACAGGAAGAACAGGACTGTGCATGGAATACATATTATCTCTGAGCAGTGCTCGAGAAACCTGTTGAGAAAAAGGAAAAGATGTTCAAAGAGATGGTTTCTAAGTGCTACCACAAGTATCACATGGTATTTGATAAACATGACTCAGAATGCATGCCATTGCAAAAGCCATGGGACCACGGAATTGATTTCAAAGATTCATTTAAGCCCAAGAAGGGCCAGATCATTCCACTCTCAGTAAAAGAACAAGAAGAAGTATCTATGTTTATTGACAATCAACTAAAGAAGGGATACATCTGTCCTTTAAAGTCACCACAGACATTGCTAGTGTTCTTCATACCTAAGAAGGATGGAAAGAAGCAGATGGTTCAGGATTACAGATACCTGAATAAGCATACAGTGAAAAACAATTACCTGTTGCCACTGATTTTCCAGTTGGTTGAGAAGCTCAAAGAAGCAAAATTATTTACAAAAATGGATCTATGATGGAGATACAACAACATTCAGATCAAAGAAGGAGATGAATGAAAGGCTACTTTTGTTTGCTTCTATGGTGCTTATGAACCCCTCATAATGTACTTTGGGCTATGCAATTCGCCAGCCACCTTCTAAGCAATGATGAACGAAATATTCGCCAATATGGAAGATGTTGTGGTGGTATACATCAATGATCTTTTAATATTTACAAAGATGGATGATATAGAAGAACATGCCAAGTTGGTAAATGAAGTTCTTCGCAGGTTGCAGGAAAACAATCTGTTTGTAAAACCAGAAAAGTGTTCCTTCCATGTCAAAGAAGTGGAATTCCTCAGCATGAAGGTCTCCGCTGATGGAATTAAAATGAAACAAGATAAAGTTCAAGCCATTCTGGAATGGCCTACACCCAAGAATGTTCAAGGAGTTAGAAGCTTCTTTGGATTAGCAAACTTCTATAGAAGGTTCATTGAAGACTATGCACAAGTCACATGCCCTCTCAATGACCTAACAAAGAAAGACACTCCTTTTGAATGGAAAGAAGCTCAGAAAAATGTGTTTGACATGCTTAAAAAGAAATTTACAACTGCTCCAATTCTGGCCTATCCAGATGATGAATAGGAGTTCCACCTTGAAACCAACGCCTTGGACTACACTACAGGGGTAGTACTGTCAGTTAAGAAAGGAGAAAAATGGCATCCCATAGCCTTCACTTCTCACAGTATGAAACCAGAAGAGTGCAATTATTCAATTGCAGACAAAGAAATGCTCTCAGTAATAAAAGCATTGGAAATGTGGAGACATCACTTAGAGAGATCCTGTCATCCATTTGAAATATGGAATGATCATGCTAACCTGCAGTGGTTCATGAAACAGCAGGATTTAAATAGGTGACAAGCAAGATGGACGCAATACCTATCACATTTTAACTTCAAATGGGTCCATAAACCAGGAACATCTATGGGAAAAGCAGATATCTTATCAAGAAGAGAGGATTATAGGGCAGGAATGGAAGATGACAACAAGCAAATACAAGTCATTTCATCTAGCTCCATTAAGATGATGGAAATTGAAGATCCAGGAGATCTTCTTAGAACAGAAGTCACAAAAGCTACCTTGTTGATTAAAAAATCTGAGGCACATGATCTATGCTGAAAGAATGGCATATGCCAAGAAAGTAATGGCACTCTTTATGATAAAGAAGACTGGTTATACGTTCTGGCCAAAAACGAGTACAATGTCAAGGATTTCTATCTTGAGATCATTAGATTACATCATGACACACCAGTTGCTGGGCATCTGAGTGCTGAGAAGACACAGGAACTGATCAAAAGATCATATTGGTGGCCTGGTCTATCCACATTCATTAAAGACTACATATCAAGGTGCAATAGATGTGCACAATTCAAAGGAACCAACAAGGCTCCATCGGGAAAATTACAACCTTTAGACATACCACATATGCTGTGGGTTGATGTCTCTGCTGATTTTGTCACCAACCTCCCTCTTTCCAATGAATACAACTCAATTCTTGTCATCATGGACAGATTCTCAAAAGAAGTAGAATTTGTTCCTTGTTCTAAAAATATCACAAGTCTGGAAATGGCTAAGTTATATTTGTTCCATGTCTGAAAAGATCATGGACTCCCACACACAATCATTTTGGATTGCAGACCACAGTTTGCCATACAGATAATGAAAGATTTATGTAAACGTCTGGGCATCACTCTGAAGCTATCCACTGCCTTTCATCCTCAAACGGATGGCCAGACAGAAAGAATCAATCAGAAGATGTAGAGCTATCTCCATATATTCACTACTGAAAATCATGAGAATTGGGCAGAATAGTTGCCCCTGGCACAATTCTCATATAATATTAAGAAACAATTGATGACAAAGATAAGTTCCTTCGAAGTCACATGCTCTTATCTACCAAGAATGGGATTCAAGCAATGTAAGGCAAAGGCTCCAGCAGCTGAAGCTATGGCAGAAAAAATAGAAAAAATATTAGAAAATACATGTAAAAATATTGACAAAGCAAAGAAAAAGATGAAAGAACAAGCAGATAAGCACTGATCTGAAGCTCTGGAATATAAGATAGAAGATAAAGTTTGGCTCAGCATAGAGCATCTTCAACTTTCACAGGCATCATGAAAAGTAGATCGGTTGTTAAGCCTAACGCTGCGATGCCTGCGCTGGGGCACAAGGCAACGTATATGTAAGAGCGAGGGACTAACAGACTCAAGGAGATTCAACAAGGGGAGGAGCTCACGAAGAGTCGCAACGTCCCATGCCAAATAGTTATGTTAGGAGAAATGGACAGTAGATTCAAAGTAAAGAAAACAGGAGGAAGCGCTATCCTACGGTTTAAATAGTGATAGCTAACTAACGCTAGGGCCGGCCCAAGAAGACAGAAATGGTAAGCGATGCTGCGGATTATATCATCCGCAGTAGAATGTTATAGAATCCAATGGAAGAGGGAACTACGAGGCCGAGATAAGAGACTCGGCCGAGGAGTAAATGTTCGTAATAAAAGTAGAACGACAAACCTTCAAGAGCTGATCACAGAAGGGTAAGATGCGGACGTGAAGAAGGAATCAGCAACATATACGAGTAAGAGACGCAGGTTATTCCCAAGAGGACGGTAGGTTGAGCGAAGCAGAGGAGTATCAAGGAGGAAGAAAGAAATAGTATTGTAACATCGGTCTCTATGACATCATTGCACTGAGGGGTCCTAATGCATATGAACTTCACTTGCCAAAAACAATGAAAATACATCCTATTATAAATGTATCTTACCTAAAGCCATATAAGAAAAGGCTGCAGTGACAGGATGCTCCAATGGCAGGTCCATCACACGTAACAGAAGATCATGATGAAGAGTATGAGGTTAACTACCTTGTTGATTCTCACATGAAAGAACAAAGATTAGAATACCTAGTCCATTGGCATGGATGGTCAGAAGACGACTGTATCTGGGAGCTGGAAGGCAACCTAAAGAATGCCCAACAAATAATAAAAGAATTTCATAAAAAATATTCTAATACTCCTTGAAAGCTGAGGATGTTGATAGTTGAATTTATTTGACTTTTCAAGTACTGTGGAAAACCTATACCAGAGGGGACCACACAACCCTTTAATTGCCTGAAATGTGATTCATAGAAGGGAGATAGTGTTACAAACACTACCTAATGCTATACCTCATCCTTCAGGACTTAACATCTTTTCACTCCAAGAATGACTAAGCACACTGACTAAGCTGCTTACTAAGCATACATACATTTTTCTACCAAGTCAAGTCACATATCAAGAGCAACATACTCTTGATCCACTCTCTTTCAAGTCACAATTCCTTTTAATCTCCATGTAGAAGTTCCTTAACTTCTATTCCCATAATCATAATGGACAATGTGTCCATCATGCTTCTAAGCTTCCATTTTCCCACACAACATGTGTGCAACATGCTATTAATCTCCACCTATATCAAAGAGACGCCATAAGCCTATGCACAGACATTAAGTACAGCCTTACAGTTATTTTTTATGGATATATGTTTCCAAACATGGACTATTTACATAGCCAAATAGTTACAAATAAGTACAAACCCCATGTAGTATATAAGTCAGGCCTTTGATGCAAAGTCCCTCCAATCTAGTTCTTTTCGACACTCATCACTATAAGTGAAGAGTTTCTAGATTTGACCTCTTATCTTTCTCATCCTCTTCTCTTTTGACAATGATGACTAGCAATCCTGTATAGGGTTGTTTGATAGCTTGTAGTTGCTTCAATGTCCTCCTTGGACTCCCCTGGCTCAAAAGAGCAAATTCCATTGTCAACTAGTCTGTGAAACAACCCTAATTGCTACTAGAGCTTTCAGGTTATCACTAGGTAGCATAGACTTAGAGAATGAGCAGATGAGGGGAATACCCAAGAGGATCTGACTGAGGATCCCTTGGTCATTGATTCAGGTCCTTATATACCCTACTATATATTTGTATATATTTGGTCCATTATCCAAATAAAGGGATGAACAGCCATAAGGCTGTGAAGTGGAAATTAAAACAATGAGGTAGGCATGAGTCAGGTGGTGTATCAAAATGGAAGGGAAGCATATTGCATAGCCATAGGGTAAAGGGTAGCGTGAATGAAATGCATGAGTCATGAAATGGAAGCATATGGATAAAGTTAAGTTTTGACTATTAAAGTTCAATAAGTCCAAAAGTGTAAAATCATTAGTCACATGATGTCAAGCATCGTGCTATCATGAGATCATGAAAGTATGGATGGAGTTTAGGGCAGGGTTAGTTCAGACTTAGCGGTAAAGAGATTTTGGGGAAGTCGTGATGTCATAACTTTGGGTTATTTGATTTGAGCTACAAGCCTAATGACAAGCATTAGACTTGAGTGGCTAGTTTAACCTCATTGTGAAGGAGCTTTAGTTGAGATTTGAATAAGTTATGATGTTGCAAAGAGAGCATTTGTAATACTATCCCCTCCTTATGGATCGCATTCCAGGCAATTAAAGGGTATTTCAGCAGGGCATGTTAAGTTGGTTTGGTTCTCATATTTTTCAAATAATTTAGAAAATAGACTTTTGTCAACATTGATGACACATGGGGCTGCTGGGTGTAAACAGTGAAATTCCTTCACAGCGTCTTGCGCATGTGTCAGATTGGCTCTAGGCTCCCAAGTACGTTCTGTGTCATCATAGCCTTTCCAATGGATTAAATATTCCAGACGTCGACCTTTGAGTTGGGAGTCAACAATGTAGTCCACCTCCCATTCATTGTCTCTATCTTCCATGACTTGCACAGATCCCAGTCAGTATGGTTCTTGCCCGTCCAATCTTTCTTTATAGGATTTAACCTGGGATACATTAACAACAGGGTGGATTTTCATTGAGTGAGGCAGGTGTAGCTTGACTGCATTGGGTCCCATTAACTCAATGATTTCATAAGGTCCTAGCCATCGTTCAGAAAGTTTCTTAGATGCTCGCGTCAAGCGAAGGTTTTCCATGGAGAGCCAAACTTTGTCTCCAATGACATAGTCTGGTGTGAATGATCTATGTTTATCAGTGTTAACCTTCATCCGTTCTTGTGCTTTTAATATATTATCATAAGCTTCTTGCAGTACTGTCTTCATTTGCTCAGCAAATGTTTCTGTGGTGGGTGCTTTAGATGTCCCTTGTTCAAATCCCATTCTTGGATGATATGAATGTGTAACTTCAAAGGGAGTCTTCTTAGTAGAAGTGTTACATTTAGAATTATACAAGAATTGGGCAAGGGCTAGCCAATCGACCCATTTGTATTGTCATTCTACCATAAATATGTGAAGATACTGTTGTACTTCACGATTCATTCATTCCGTCTGCCCATCTGTTTGTGGATGGAATGCTGTAGAGAGGTGGCAGTCTATACCAAGACGCTTGCAAAGCTCTTGCATTACGGCTGATGCAAATTGTGGTCTGCAATCAGAGATGATGGATTTAGGAAGGCCATGGTGCTTCCAGATATAATTTAGATAGAGTTTGGCCATGTCTAGGGCCATGCACATCTTATGCATGGGAATAAATTCAACTTCCTTTGAGAAGCGATCTATGACTGTCAAGATTGCGTCAAATCCGTGAGATTTGGGAAGGTCTGTAATGAAATCTGCTGAGATATGTTCCCATGAAATTTGAGGTGCTTCTAAAGGTTGTAACAAGCCAGCTGGGGCTTGGTTTGATCCTTTGAAATGTTGGCACCTGTCACAATGTTTGACATATTCTTTGATGTAAGTAGCCATTCCTGGCCACCAGTAACTGCACTGCAGTAATTCTATTGTTTTCTTGTATCCAGGATGACCAGCAACTGGAGTGTTGTGATGAAGTCTGGTGACTTCCATGCATAGAAGTGGATACTGGGGTGTATCTGGGATGTAAATTCTTTCATATTGGTCGTACAGTAGACCGTCATCATGGATTTCAAGTTTTTCCTTTTCAAGTACCTTTTGGGTTTGCATTTCTGTTAGGCACATGGTTGCATTAAAAATGCATTGCTTGATGGAGACCCCTTCATCTGAGATCAGAAGTGTCTGTCTGATCTTATCCAGGGAGATAACAACAATTCCTTTGTTATCATCTTCGATCCCTTCAAGGTGATCTTCTCATCTAGATAGGACATCGGCTTTTTCCATCGTGGTTCCAGCCTTGTGTATCCATATGCAGTTGAATCTAGATAAATATTGTGACCATCACGCTTGGCGACGATTGAGATCTTGTCTTGTCATAAAGAATTGTAGATTGGTGTGGTCGTTTCATATTTTGAACTCATGTTGTGCATCTTCAAGGTGATGTCTCCAAACTTCCAATGCTTGTATTACGCTGAGCATTTATTTATCAGCAATTGGATAGTTTCTTTCTGTGAAGTTAAGGGCATGAGAGAAATATGTGACTGGATGCCATTTCTTGTTGTTTTTATAAATAGAAAGCACTGCTCCTGTTGTGAATTCTGATGAATTGGCTTCAAGCCAGAATTTCTTATTATTATCTGGATGAGTGAGTATAGGTGCCATGGTAAATGCTTGCTTAAGCATGTCAAATGCTTCTTGTTGGGGACTTTCCCATGTGAATTTAATGTCTTTCTTTGTCAGATCATGGAGTGGTCTAGCCACTTTGGCAAAATCTTTGATGAATCTGTGATAGAAGTTCACAAGTCTGAGGAAAGCACGGACACCATGCACTGTTTTGGATGTGGGCCATTCCAGAATAGCTTTAACTTTAGATTCATCCATTCTAATGCCATTCTGTCCCACAAACATGCCAAGAAATTCAATTTCCGTGGCGTGGAATGTACACTTTTCTGGCTTGACAAATAAATCGTTTTCTTCTAGACAATGAAGGACTTTCAGCACGATCTTGTCATGTTTGTCCTTGTCGTCATCTTTGGTGAATATTAATAGATTGTTGATGTAGACAACCACCACTGCTTCCATATCAGCAAAGATTTCGTTCATTATTGCTTGGAATGTGGCTGGGGAGTTGCATAATCTGAAGTACATGACAAGGGCCTCTGAAGCAAACGAATGCAGCCTTCCATTCATCATCTTCTTTGATGTGTACGTTGTTGTATCCCCATCTAAGATCCATTTTCATGAATAATTTAGCCCCTTTTAGCTTATCAACTAGCTGTGAAATGAGTGGTAGTAGATAGTTGTTCTTGACTGTGTGTTCATTGAGATATCAGTAATTCTGTACCATCCTGTTATGTTTTCCCCTATTCCTAGCCCCTATACTCTTTTCCTCACCTAATCAATGTCGTCCTTGCACCTCAAGACTACATTCACCCTTGTCCATGATCTAGAAACCCTACCTGTGTCCATGTCCTCACCTAGTCATGGTCTTCATCTGAACTCCATCTTTGTGCGCTCGTCCTCATTCTACCATGGCCTTATCAGGCACTCCCCTGTATTAACATCTCGTCCTCGTCCACATCCCCATCCCTGTCCTCATCCTCGTCCCTCTTTAAGCCTTACAGGCATATCTGTATTAACAACCTCATCATCGTCCTCATTCCTGCTCAGTCCTTGTCCTCCTCATTCTCCATCCTGTATTGGATCTCTATCACCGACTTCCCCAGTTTCCATTCCATGTGTAGCATATATCTGTCCTCGCCCCCTCGAACATCCTCGAACTCCCCGTCCTCATGTAGCTATCTATCGCCTCGTGCGTACATTAATTCCTCTTATCTTTGTTTAGTCATCATGTGAGTACCCTTACAGTCACATGAGTACCTTCACAGTCAGGAACCTTCTTCTTCTTTGTTCCATGACTTTCTATCTCATTCTATGAGAACCCTCGCAGTCTCTCAGGTTCTTCTTCCCTGTTCCATTACCTTCTATTGTATTCTATCCCTGTCATGTGATCTGCTTACTAAGTGCATCACCCATCACTACTTATACCTGTCTGTAGCTCTATTCCCATTTCCCTAAGCTAGAGCTCCCTTCGAATACCTTCCCTTGTATTCCAGTAGCCGTTCCAATCTAGCTTCCTTGTCTCGTCTCCAGTGTGTCTCCGCTCTCCACTTTGATTGAGCACTCCCTGGATCCTTGGGCTACCTAAGTGGTAGTATCTTGTCTCGAATCCTTGCAGTTGTCGTTCCTCCAGCACGATATCTCAAGAAGGGCTTTACTTGTCCCTATCCGGGCCAAGTCTAATACATCCATTTTCATCCATCTTTCTTTGGCATGAAGAACACAGGTAACGTTTGAGGGGACTTTGAGGGTCTTATGTAACCCTTCTTTAATTGATCATCTATGAACGCTGAGACTTCTTCCTGTTCCATGATGGAAAGGGGTATAATGTGTTCTTTCTTAGGTTTGAACGTATCTTTGAGGTCTATGGCATGATCCCAAGGTTTTTGTATGGGCATGCATTCACTTTCTCCTTTATGGAATACTTTAAGGAATTTGTGGAATTGCTTTGATACAAGCTGCTCTGCAGTCTTGTCCATCTTAATGGGTTGTTCTATAGTGGCACGTAAATGATAGGCCACGTAAGCTTGTTCCTGTTCTTCCTTATCGAGCGTAGCCAAAAAGATAGCATGGTCTGAGAGCATTTGACAAGATCTAGGGCATCAGTTAAGTTTTACTGTTCCCTTAGCCCAGTCAATTTCAGGGTTGTGGCATTTAAGCCAAGAGTATCCCAGGATTAATTGATTCTTTTCCAGGGTGATGACTTCTGCCAATACTTGTTCTTGATGACCTTGATATGTAATAATTAAGTCCGCAGAGTGCATGATGGATCCAGCAGAGTTCTTGATTCCATCCACATTGTAGACCAGAATAGGTCATGACAAGGGCTTCATTGGTACTTTGTTCTTTTCAGCCCATTCTTTGTCAATAAATATGACATTGGTGCCACTATCTAGTAGTGTGTCTGTTTTAATCGTAAATTTCTTGTTTTGTCCAGGAGCAATGGTAACTTCCAGATTAATCTCCTTTTGGACATTAATGTTTCAGATAAAAATTTCTTCCAGGATTTTGTTGTTGTTGTTCTTCTTCAGATGTGAAATGGTGCAAAAAGGGTGATCCTTGTGGATGCCCTGGCAAACCTCTCTGTTGAGAGAGTCCCCGTGTATGGAATCTATAGATATATCTGAGTCCAAACTTTCTTCGACCTCCAGGGCCACGTAATGATTTTTTCTTGCAATGTCTGTGCCCAGTGCACTTACATTGCCTTGCCTTTTCCCTTTTCTTTCACACGGATGACAAATAAATCTTTGAAGTAGGCCTTGGCCTCTTCATGTGACATTTTCTGAACCATATGGTCCAGATTCGATCTCGAGCTTCATTCTCCGAGTCGCTCCACTCTTCAGCTACTCTGGCCTTGCAATCTTTCCCTTTCGGGCATCCTTTCTTGTGAGTGCCCCCCATGTATTTGCACTTGGGGCACTCGATCTTTGGCTTTGAACACTCTTTCAAAGAGTGGCCCTCTTTTTCACAGTTGTAACATTTGAACGGCCTGCTGTCCGTTGTGTTGATGTCCATGGCATCAGACTTCTTTTGTCCTTTGCCTTTGAAATTGTTGTTTCTTTGTGTCGTACGGCCCATTATGAAGTCAAGGGCTTCTTTTGCCATACCAACGCAGCAGATTTCGGCGAGATAGGCAGCCAGCATTTGCTGCCTTTTGCCTTCTTTAAAGATTTGGGCAATGATGCCCCTTGAGACATTCTTCTCCAATAACCTTATGGCATCAGAGTCGTCAAGTGATGCTTGGTTGTAAAGTGATTCCCACTTCACAATGAACTCATCAATGGGCATGTTGCCCTGTGTGAACCCATCAATCTGCTTGCAGGCCCAGTCTATTTTGTTGGTGGATCTGAATAGACCCTCCATTTCTTGTTCTAGTGTCACCCACATATAGGCACGACCCTTAATTAAGCGTGTTTCTGTGAATCGGCCTGCTTTTACACCAGTGAGTCATGAGAGCACAGCAAGTACTGCATTGTACAAGCTGGGAGTGATGGCTGTGCTATTAATGGTGAGCCAAGCTTTCATCTTGCTCCACCATTCTTTGAACTTTGCCCTGGAGCTGTCATAACTGTCAGAGTCTGAGAATATTTCTACTTTTTGGGAGTAGCCTTCCGTGGATGCTGCTTGGCCTACGGCTGCTTGTGCTTCTGCTATGGCACGTGCTGCTGCTTGTGCCCTTAGTGTTGCTAGCTCAACTTGCTGGGCATTGATGGTGGCATTTAGTTGTGAGATTACTGAGCTCACTGTGTTAAATTCTGTGATAATGGCATTTGCTTGATCTGTCCAGCTTGTGCTGGCATTGTGGAGCACTTGAGAGAGGGACATGGTGAACATTTATTGATTACAGAAACTTTTTGGGGCAGTGTAAAGACAACCAGGGGCATAATACCTTCATGATATAGTTTTTGTCTGCAAAGAGTTCACCTCCTGAGTCTCCTTATGCTAGGTATGGCTCTTCTTTTCCTCTGATGCTTCCCATGTACAGAGGATTCTTCATCTTCTGCCTTTCTTTTGGCAGGTCTTAATGGTATGTATAGTACCAGTTCTTCTTCTTCTTTCTTAATTGCCGCCTCTAATATTGAGACGGGGGTTAAAGGAGAGCCAGTGGTCATTTCATTTGACCACAAGCAGATAGGCAGAGGCAGGACATATAGGGGTACTGGGTCTGGTACTATGGGTGTGTCATTTGGGTCATAGGACCAGTCTCTCAACAAAGGGTTGGAGTCAGTGATGGACGAGGTACTGTCCTCAAAGGTCCCTGCTTCCTTGAACTTGTTGAAGAGGATGGTGGCTGTGTAGGGGTTGGTGAGTTCTTTCAGGGGATCTAACCCTGCTTTCTCTAATGCTGCTAAAAACTGATCGGCTGGTGATGCAGGCGAAGAACTTCTTAAGGTGGGTTGTGAGTCCACGACACTCTGACTCCTGACCTCTTGAGGTGCAGGTGGCTCGGGGTCTCTGCTGGCTACTACTATATCTAAAGTCTGCTTGGCTACTATGTGTGAGGCAGCATACAAAAAATGAGAAGGGCCCTGTCAAACTGAAGCAGCTGGGAAGGGTGAGAGGGAGTGGTGAGCATTGAAGACCACTAACTTATCATGAGCATGGCTTCTTCTTTGTAGAATGTAGCACCCACTTGTGATGTGTGCTTGTAGGTGGAG
This sequence comes from Pulveroboletus aff. carminiporus, assembly GCA_038094195.1. Lineage (NCBI taxonomy): Eukaryota > Fungi > Basidiomycota > Agaricomycetes > Boletales > Boletaceae > Pulveroboletus > Pulveroboletus aff. carminiporus. Next base: position 1,547 of record JBBPTP010000305.1, on the reverse strand, counting down.
GTGGTAAGGTGAATGTGACAGTCAGATCCTAATGAAACAACCCTAATTGCTACTAGAGCTTTCAGGTTACCACTAGGCAGCATAGACTTAGAGAATGAGCAGATGAGGGAAATACCCAAGAGGATCTGACTGAGGATCCCTTGGTCATCAATTTGAATCCTTATATATCCTACTATATGTTTGTATATATTTGGTCTGTTATTCAAATAAAGGGATGAACAGCCATAAGGCTGTGAAGCAGAAATTAAAACAATGAGGTAGGCATGAGTCAGGTGGCATATCAAAATGGAAGGGAAGCATATTGCATAGCCATAGAGTAAAGGGTAGCGGGAATGAAATGCATGAGTCATGAAATGGAAGCATACGGATAAAGTTAAGTTTTGTCTATTAAAGTTTAATAAGTTCAAAAGTGTAAAATCATTAGTCACATGATGTCAAGCATCATGCTATCGTGAGATCGTGAAAGTATGGATGGAGTTTAGGGCAGGATTAGTTCAGACTTAGCAGTAAAGAGATTTTGGGGAAGTCATGACGTTGTAACTTTAGGTTATTTGATTTGAGCTACAAGCCTAATGACAAGCATTAGACTTGAGTGGCTAGTTTAACCTCATTGTGGAGAAGCTTTAGTCGAGATTTGAATAAGTTATGATGTTGCAAAGAGAGCATTTGTAACAGTCTGCCTAGTCATTATCTATAAATGAAGACAAGGATGAATCAAAAGTCCTCTTTGCTCAATACCAATTCACCTATGAAGCAAATGAATACAAGTTTGCAAAGAAACTCCCACCTCCAACCTGTAAAATGGTCAAACCAGATTCTATCCCTACTCTTTTTAATTACATGGATTATGAAATACAAGATTAGTTCATCAATTATATATTGTATAATTGTTCTATTCATCACATTATCTGTTGTAGAAATTGCTATCTCTTCCCAAAAGCAATCCACAAAATTATCCATGTCACCAAACTTGCAGTTGAAGCTGAAAGGCTAAAACTAAAAAAAGTACTACCCCCAGAATATGTAGAATTCATCAAAGTGTTCACTGAACTAGAAATCAGAAAACTTTCTTCATCTCATTCCTATGACCATGAGATAAACTTCAAAGATTTCTTTGTGCCTAAAATAGGCAAACTTTACCCTTTATCATCCAAAGAACGCAAAGCAATAGAAAATTTTATAGAAGAAAATCTTCATGTAGGAAAGATCTATCCATCAAATTTCTCCCAAGCCTCTCCTTTCTTCTTTGTTAAGAAAAAGGATGAAAAACTCTGACCTTGCCAAGACTATCACTATCTAAATGAACATATGATATGCAATGCATATCCACTTCCCCTCTGTAACAATCTTCTTTCTTTCTCCGTTCATACTGCTCCTTTCTTTCGCCCAACCTACCGTCCTCTTAGGTGTTACTCGCATATCCTACCAACACCTACTCTTGATTCTCTCTATTCGTCCTCATCTTGTTTTCCTTTGATCAGTTCTGGAAGGTCCGTCATGATTACTTCTTCATGAACAATCACTCCTCGACCGAGTCTCTTATCTCG